>JAHPZR010045021.1:0-2500 GCA_019787425.1 Platygyra sinensis | reverse complement strand
TCTCTAGACTTCGCAAGGGTTCTGTGTCAGTTTCTTAAATTTGGTTTCATCTGAGACCAAAAGTTTCATTTAGTTAGGCTAGTTGTTGGGACTGCCAGGATTTTTACATTGGAAAAACAAAACGTAGATTTCATGACAGAAAAACTGAACATTTTAAAGGTATCACAAGTACCTGTCATGCATCTTCTATCGCAGACCACGTCACTGGTCACAACTTAAAATGGGACCACTTTGAGATATTAGCAAAAGGTTGTTCTGATACTCACTGCAGATAAAGGAGACTCTACTAATTCAAGAACTCAAGCCTACTCCAAACGATAATGTCAGCAGCGAAAAGCTTATCTGTATTAGTTTGCCTCTCTATTTAAGAAATAGAAAACATGTACCGTGTTTGTATCGAGTTATACAAACACGAGTGGAAGTTTGGGAGAACGAGAAATGCTGCGGGAACACGAGCCGCAGGCGAGTGTTTCCACAGCTTTTTCGAGTTCTCCCAAACTTTCACGAGTGTTTGTATAACTCGATAGAAACACGATGTACATGTTTTCTATTTCTTTTAGAAAACACACGACGAGAAAAAGGAAAACAACTTGTTAACTTTGATTATCGAAATGTAAATTCTCTTTGCTCGCGCCATCACTACGTCAACAGCGCGCGCTAGTTCTGTGGTCTCCATCGAGTTATACAAACACGATTTTCAACCAATCAGCGCGCGTGCTTTCTTAGGACTGTTTTCTAAATGCAAATTTTTCTCAGCTTTTGTTATTGTTAGTGTTAATTAGTTACTTATCTTGAATTTAAACTTAGTTGTTACTTGCATTATAGACGGTCACTTCTGAAGATGTATGTCAAAACATACGAAACGTCAAGTTAAAGTTAAATAATTTGTTTTCCGACATGCGTTTTATTGTCATGTTTGTAACTGCAGTTTGTGTGCTTTTTCTTATTAAGCTACGATAGCCCCAAAAAGAATTTTTGTTACTTGATTACCTCAAATTTGTAGCTAGATTAACATATAACTGAAAAAAACAAAACTGTGTCTTCGAATTGTTTATTTCGAAATATTACTTCTCCGAGAGCGATTTTTGTATGATCACTTCACATTTTCTCTATTCTATTTCGAAAATGTTCTGTAACGTTTTATTGCAATTGAATATGGCAAAACGAAGACATGATTATTTAGCGCTTTTGTTCCTGAAACCGAGGAAACAAATAAATTGCGACAAATAAAATTCGCTTAACTTGTAGCTTTCGGAAGGTGACCAGAGCGCTCTCATTTAGTGGTCGGGAAAACTTCGGCAATTCATTTTATTTCAATTTTTTTTGGTATAGTTTGATAGCAGCTCTATATAAGCTTTAATTTGATATTGCGGTTTAGGTATGTACAGCTTAAAACCGGACGCACTATACATCGCTTGTGCGCGAGGCACCCCTGAAGGTACACGGTAACCTTAACTTGGATATCGCGAGAGCGATAGTTAGGTGTTTCATTTTTCCTTCGGAACGGCCATCAGATATGACATGCGTCCCTGTTAATCACTGAGCCGAACTGCTCTTTACTCATAGCTTTTAAAATTCATGGCATGCTGCTCGAGTGAGCACTACACACTTTAAAAATTGTGGAGAGTTTTTTCCAAGAAGCAGCAGAAGCAGCAAAAGAGAGCAAGTTCGTAGAAGTTTCCGATCGGGATGAGTTAAAGTGGTAACTATACATCAAAGAGAACACGCCACTCTCAGGGATTTACTCACCCGGCAAGAACAACCGCCAGGTAAGTTGCGAGATAAAATTTTGTTTGCTATCACATTTTAGGGGCCGTCATAAAGTACAGGGGAGGGGCTGGGCTATGAAAAATTGGAGGTTGATCACTATTTTTAAACATGTCAAAAAGGGTGGGTCAGAGAAATTATTGCACTGCATTAGGGGTGGTCACGGTTAAATTATTCAAATCTCACAATTGTGTTAAACGACGGCAAACGTTAGTGAAATCTCTTTAAGACATCTCTTTTTCTTCATTTTCTAACTTATATGACAACAGGAATTCATATATTTCATGTTTGTGTCCCTGAAGAGTACCCGGCTAATGTGTTACTGTGTGGGTCCAACTTTTTTTTTTTAATGTTCATCAACCTAAACTTTTGTCACGGTGGTTCTGTCTGACACTGAAATGATCAATGATTATTTTGAATAGGTGTTGAAATGTTGAACTAGCGCATTCAGTTCAGGATTTACACTACCTTATTACATAAACACCAGTGAAATGCCGAAGTGGTATTAATTGATAATCAAACTGGCCATGAGCCACTCAACTTGGAAAATGGATCATCTGTAAACAGTGAAAATTTGATGTCACCGACGTAAGGTTTTGAATCCGTAAGAGGAAAATGTAACACGTTGAAAACATGCATGAAGTTATTGGTGATCTTCGTTCGAGACAAGTACATGGCTTCTTGTTTCGATCAGCAAAGCAAGTAGTATAATTGGATTCTCATTTCCATTCCA
>JAHPZR010045020.1:0-26870 GCA_019787425.1 Platygyra sinensis | reverse complement strand
TTCATGTATGTCTAAATATATCCAACTAATTTTTTGCTGTGTTATGAAAAGCTGTTAATATTAACTTCAACATATGTGAAACGTAGAGTGGAGTAATGCCGGTGGAGATCTTGTAACAGGAGTAGCGAAGACAACATGTTCATCGTCGCTCAGTGATATAACTAAATTCGACATTAGCTTACTTCACTTAAAATGGAGCAGCTTATAACGAAAATACTGAGCCAAATTCCAGAAGAAATAAACGTATTGGAGTTGTGGGCTAAAAGCATCAAACATTTCAGGAATTTCGGACGCCATTTTACCCACGCTGTATCGATCTTCAAAAATCCTCGCAGCGTGTACGCGCGTGTGCCACACATGATGTAGGGCAAATACTACAAATGGCGCGCGCTTACTGTCTCCGTCCTCGATTATGGCTCCTACTTTGGAGGGATAGAAAAATTGTTTTGCGCGCCGGACCACAGAGCTTCAATTCAAAAATTATTAATCAGTGCAACATACTTCAATTTTCTGAAATAAAAAGGGGGCTGAAAAATTTCATTTCATTGGCACTTTAAAAGACATTTTAAAAGTTTAAATTTAAATGGATAGAAGGATTAAATAAAATAATGAAAAAAGTTTAAACAGAAATTTGTTTCAAATTCTACATACATTTTGGGCATGAAGTCTAAATTTAAAAGCAAATAATTTTAAATCAAATATAAATCGACAAGGATTAAAGTTTGCTACATATGGGCAGGTATAGTTGTGTCCCTTTTGAGCACATTTGATTTCGACACCGTAAATACATTTGGTAGAGAAAAGGGAAGGAAAATTTTAAAGTTGCTCTTTGCCGACAATTGCAGATAACATAAGGAGAGATAGAAATTTGCTAGGCCTCTTTTCCAACGATCTGTGAGATTTTTAAAACAAAACTGATCCAGATTGAATGCAAACCACCCCAAAAATCAGGCGTAAAATGAAGATCCATTTAGTTTAACCCTGAGTTTATTCGTGCTTGCCAAGCAGTCCCATTACAGTTTTCGTGCTAAGCTTAAAATCGAAACAAAATCCTGGAACTTGGGAGGATGGGAGGTACCACAAAAAATTAGTCAGCTCTTTCAATGAAACTTCAATTACACCACTCATCAATACGAAAATCATCAATTTTCTATCATCTATTTTCTATAGGAAAGAATAAGCGCAATCTAATTGCCGGCATCTTAGCACTGTAGTCACTGTTGGGATTATTTTCTTTCCTTCCTGATCCTGATCCCGATCCTGATCTTAATGCTGATTCGGATCCTCAGTCCTCTTGGTCTCCTGGCACTTCTGACGCCTCGTTTCCTGCGTCGCACATCACAGCCCACATCTTCCGGGAAGTAAACTTCCAGTCCCATTTTACATCGTCCCTCGTTGTCCACATGCCTATATTTCATTTCCTCTTCCACGTCGATGGACATTTGTTTTTCAATAACACCTGACAAGGACCAAAAACTTTACTTTAAAAATAAAATACTAACTCAGAGTGTGTTCTTGACTGCTGAGATATCGATCAGTGAACTACGAGTACTGCGTGCATCGGCACAGTTCTTTTCAAGCAGAATTTGTGAGATTTTGTTTTTTACAAATCTCTCCTTGATTTTGACAATTAAGCTGCTTTATCGTATTGGCTAACACAGTTTATAGAGAAGGAAGAAAATACTCGTTCAGCGCCAAGAATGATAAACATTTGAATTCACCTTACAATATATATATTAATTTTGATGTATGCGTCACAAAGTTTATGGCGCTAAGTGAACTTGTCTTGAACATCTAGCTGAAATGCACGGTATAGTGTGGAATCTCCCTTTGAAATCAGCTGCTGTGACTTTTCTGTACTCACCACACTGACAGAAATTCACCTTCTAATTTCATAATTTGAGCATCTAAAGCACGGCAGTAATTTCTATTCTCAGTTTATTCTGTTTCATAACATTAATTTATTGTGTGTCCAATCACATCCAACATTATCACAAACTGTTCTTCTTGGTACCAAAGAATCAGTACCTGGCAACGAAGAGTTCAGTTCTTTTTCAATCTTTTCCATGGTTTCGGGCGTACACTCCTCTAACTTAAAGTAGAAGTAAGCTGTCTGGAGAAGGAAAAGAATGACTTTTAAAACAACGATTGTTATTAATAACAGCTGAAGTACTAGTGTACAGGAAACTAAATATTCCAATAATACGCAGTTACTACGCATCAGAAAGGACTGAAGACTCTCAATCTGGGTACCCCTGAAAGTACAGACGAAGATATTTTATAACATGCACAAACACGCGACTTGCCTGAAAGCTCGATTCGCCAGTTCCTTCCTCTTCTACCTCTTTGGTGATAATTTCTTTTTGGAACCCTTTACTCTCAAGGTCTGCCTTCTTTAACATTGCACACATCGCAGCGGAGGACGCGTGAAAGCGGCCATTGACAAACTTCATTTGCAAGTTTTCATCAGTTTCAGTATCTGATCAAATAAAGAAAATCAGAGATACGACGCTGAAAAACATGACTCGGTCCTCAGTGTTTGTTATACGGTTGAAGTAAATTGTACTGTGTGATTAAGCCCTCAAATTTCGGAAATAGTTTAGTCCTTTTCCGTTATATTTCTCTTAGTACAATTTTGAAATAACGTTTAAGAGTGAAATATGGACAACATGAATGCGAAAAATACTATGGCACTGAAGAAAAAATATGCGATATTCGTACGAGCGCCATATGAAGATATGACTTGTGAAATAAATAATACGACGACGGAGGATCTACCACAGATCCCGCCTTTTTTAACTAACTTGATAGATGCATATTTTTATAGTACATCTTGGTGACTCTTAAAAAAAACTGAGGAAAGAAAAAATATAGTGAAACGTACCGACAGCTGCGGAAAACAGAAACAAACCCAACAGGAACGAGGTCAAGTAAGAAAACAGCATCTTCTTGTTCTCAGTAAAATGTTGCTCTTTACAGCCACGTTCGAAGTGTTGACGTGTCTTTCTTCAAGCCAAAAAGGTTTGGTGAAATAAATCTTACATAACAGAATTTTATCCACTGAATGACGTAACGATGATGAACAACTAATCGCACTTAATATTGATACACTAGAGGAAAATTTATTTATTTAGACAAAATTTCTATTATCACCAACGTTCAGACAAAATCGTTTCAATAAACAAAATTTTGTTTATCTTGTCATTAATATGTCATAAAGCTTTTAGCCGTATAAATTTAGTGTCTCAGCTGTTTCTCTTGCTGCAAAACTAGATTTTACAATTTTCGCAATAGACAAAATGAATCCTTAATGGTGCATGAAATTAAACCCAATGACAAGCTATCCTTTATGTGAACAACCGAATTCTGTAAGGCGCTGGAACGTTCCCCCTTACGATGACCAATTAGGCTATCCACATGTCGCAGGGAGACACTTTGAGAATGTAGCCAGCTGTGGAGCAATTTTTAAAACACGCCAGTTGCCATCCGACGACAATGTTGACACAATTTGAAGACTTTTATAATCAATGTCAATGCGGATGCAACAAATTGTCACGAATCCATAAACACATAGTGCCACATTAGGGGCGCGAACGTCCTAAAATCAAATACAAAATCAACAAGGATTTAATATTGCTACATATGGGCAGGCGTAGGTGTGTCCCTTTTGAGCACATCTGATTTCGACACCGTAATTACATTTGGTAGTGAAAAGTGAAGGAAAATTTTAAAGTTGCTCTTTCTGGACAATTGCATGCAGATAACGGAATAAAAAGAGCCAGGCCTCTTTAGCAACGATTTGTGAGATTTTTAAGACAAAACTGATCTAAACTGAATGCAATCCAGCCCAAGACATGGGTAAAATGAAGATCCATTTTAACCCTGAAATTAAACCATGAAATTTAAACCCAATGACAAGCTGTCCTTTATATGAACAACCGAATTCTGTAGGGCGCTGGAACGTCCCCCCCCCCCCCCCTTACGATGACCAATTTGGCTATCCACATGTTGCAGGGAGATGCTTTGAGAATGGGGCAATTTTTGAAACACGCCCGATGCCATCCGACGAGTGTTGACACAATTTGAAGACTTTTTAACCATGTCAATGCGGATGCAACGATGCAACAGACGAGACAAAAATTGTCACGACAAAATTTGTCCATAGATTTTGCCACGGACAATCAGTTTCGATTTTTTCTGCTAGTGCTGATCGGCCCAAAGAATGTTCCTTCTACATGTAGCCGAACAAGTGACGTTAAACAGCAAAGGGCAGGAAACAACACTGCATCACTGAACAAAAGACTCACAAACTAAAAACAATATGTTAATTCTAATTCTTGCTCGATTCGCTCAGGAAGATAAAATTTATTGTTACTAATTAAATAAAGAATGACTAAACGCTCAAGTGAGAACGATAAGCTACCTTTAAGTCGTTTTATTTTCCTGTATAGAACGTTAGTGATAAATAGTTATCCAGTGTGTTCAAGACCGTGTTTAAAGGAGCTCTGTCACGATATTTTGAGATATTTTGATCATCGACATATTTACCTTAAATTGAAGGAAACCTGAAAATAATGCTTTATAAAGGAAAAGGAAAAACACCAAAGAGATAATAATAAACCACAAAGGAACAAGGATGGTTAAGGATGGAGAAGATTGACACAAATTGCAAAAAAAATTGAAAAGTTTAGATAAACTTTTCAAACTCATTTAACCGTGACGTAGCTCCTTTAAGTGGTACAACACTTTTATCAAACACAACCAAACACGATCAAACATGATCAAACGGCTCCAAACATGGTGTTTGGTCACCAAACAATGTTTGATGATGTTTGGTCACCAAATATTTCCCGTTTGGACAGCCGTGAATTGTTTAGTCGAATTTTGTTAAACAAAATAAAAAGCTATTTTTTAATTAATTCGACTAAACAATTCACGGCTGTCCAAACGGGAAATATTTGGTGACCAAACATCATCAAACATTGTTTGGTGACCAAACACCTTGTTTGGAGCCGTTTGATCGTGTTTGATCGTGTTTGGTTGTGTTTGATAAAAATTTGAAGGTCATCAAACATTCGATCAAACAACTTAAAACATTTCTTTTGTTCTCGTATTTGATGGGCGATGTTTTGTTCGTTTGGACAGCCGTATCAAACATGTTTGGCGCGCACATGCGAACCACGCTTGCTAAGCGGCTTATTAAATTAATATTATAAAATTAATTAAGTGTGAATGGTTGAATTCAAACAAATTATCTCTTAACGTATCTAAATCAAGCTTCTAGATATGGAAGATATGGAAACTAACTGATGAGTGGGCTAACTTTATGTTAGCCTACGAAACAGGTTTGTTTTTAACTCCATATGTACTCAAGATCTGAGTAGTCTATTGAAACAATTTGTTAAATCTAATTTCGTTATTTTTCATCCTTAATATATAGATTTAGGCCAGCCTAAAAGCGTAGCTCCTGGGCCAGGTTATTCGGAGTCCGATTAAGCTATACGACATAGATAAAAAATCTAAGTTGACTTAAAAACGTACGCATCTCATGTTTGTCACGTGTGCATAAATCATTTGCATATATAAACAAAGAGAATAAAATCGCTCTTTAAGAGTTGCTTTCATTCCCTAGTAAAGGTCGGCACACACGATGGGACTAGTCCCTGCGACTAGTCCCTGCAACAAGTCGCAGGGACTAGTCGCATCGTGTGATCTGGCAACTAGTCCCTGCGACTAGTCGCAGTGACCAGTCACGTCGTGTGAACTGCTTCAAAATCTAGTTGCAGGGACCAACTTTAGTCCCTGCAACTAGTCCCATGAATTCAAACCAGTTTGAATTCGTGGGACTAGACGCAGGGACCAAATTTTGGTCCCTGCGACTAGATTTTGTGGCAAAAAAGGCCAGTTCACACGATGCGACTAGTCCCAGCGACTTGTTGCAGGGACTAGTCGCAGGGACTAGTCCCATCGTATGTGCCGACCTTAAACAGTTTCATTGAAACAACTTGACTTCCACTTTTAGTGGATTAAGGGAACACTCATTTGATTATAGAGCGCCTTTCACTTCAGTGTCAAAAATAATTCACATTAGCATTGGTTACATTAATACGCTTTGCGATTTGTTTAAAAAAATCGTACCACTTTACTGTCCACTTTGTCATCTAGTCAGGCTTGAAACAAAAAGGTTAATCCACTGGCGACTCGCTAATACACTTTCTCCCGCGCCTTACGTCAGCTCGAGTCCTGATTGGTCTACTGGATTGTCAGTATTTTTCCTGATTGGCCAATGATTACTTTGGTTGTGGTTACTGCTTTTCAACACTCAATTGAAAACCGCTCTTTTAATCAATACGATAAATAGTTATTCTGATTCAACCCTGGTAACCTTTTAAGTGGACAACACAGGACGAGTCAGAGCACTTTTCCCTAGCTTGTGAACAGGCCCCAGGCGAGGGTGAAAAAAAAAATTCGGCCAGGGAAGCAAGTCGACACTGCTCCGCTGGTCATTGTCCTGGTTTTCACCTTGTAACCCAATTGGGAGCCTTTTCAAAGGCTAACTTTCTTTTAGAGATTTTGAAATTGTTGTCTGCCCCTAAGTCGAGGGTCCAGAAAGTATGAGTAGATGTATATATGTTATTTACTGGGCGGGAGGTCCGTATGAGAAAAAACTGTGCCCGAGGTCTTGAGTTCGGCACGAGGCCGAAGGCCGAGGGCCGTACTCAAGACCAAGGGCACAGTTTTTTCCCGTAAGGACCGACCTAGCCTGGTAAATAACATGTTTATTTTTTTTCCTGCAGTAAATTAGTTTTACGGAGTTCTTATGGGTTTGTTTACGCAACTCTTGTCATTGAATCGGCTTGCGCGCCGTCTACTAACGATTTGTAAAAATTCTTGGCAACGAGCGAATAATTCAGATAGTAGGCAAAGAAAGTTGTATTAAAGAACATATAGTTTTTGAACTACTTTATGCTAGTTGCATTAATTTAGCCGGTTAAGTTTTCCAAAATTGTTTTTTCCGCTGGGAAATTACGTGCGAAGTTTGAAGTTTTACTACAAAAACAATGTCTGTCAGTCGTCACTTTTAAAATCACTTGAAATCAGACTTTTCTACCGTAAAGTGAATAGCAGAAAGCGAGGAAATTCGTGAAGTGTATTCTACAGAAATTCTCCTATATACAGCAACGATCAAAAACGTAAACTTGACTGAAATTGACTCAAATTTTACGGCGAGGGAAACACAGGATTAAGCGCCATTACAGCGCTAAGCTATAAACAACCAAGCAAACTCTCACAACTTCAAAACACTCAACTGAATTTACTTACAGTGACTTTCCTTGCCATTTTAAAGAGAACAGAGATAAACTTGCGGTGACTAGTCGTCGGTGGATGTGTAAAAAAGGCAAAAGATTGACGATTACCGCCGATTTGCGATTTGGATATCAAACTAGTTTTTTCCTCCTTTAAATAGGCAAGTTGTTTAGCGTGAAAGACCCTATCCCTGGCGGACTTCGTTCGCGTGTTGTTTACAAGTTTCATGTGTGGGCTGTAATGCCTGTTATGTCGGCGAAACAACTCGGCATTTTTCCACTGTGAGACGCGTGCGTGAACACTCAGTCAGTGATAAGGCCTCGCACATTTACAAACACCTTCAGAATTCCGAACACTGCCGCGCTTTGTGTTCGGTAGACTGTTTTCACATTTTAGATCACGCCTCTACGGGCTTCCAACTTAAGGTAAAAGATGCATTTCATATTCATAGACAACAACCTTCCTTGAATCAGCAATTACATCATTTAAATCTAAAACTATCCTTTTAATTCTCACTTTGTCACGTTTCTTTTTTGTACATTCCGTTATATTACTAGCATAATTAGCATTTTTTCTTTCTTATAAATTCAACTTGCAACGCTTTGTACATTAATTAAATGAAGATGACAGAAGTTTCTCTCGAAACATGTCTTGGCTCAAAAGTGTTGTCGTTTTCTTTAAAGTATCTATATATATTGGCATATGGTGATTAACTGTTGTGCCTAATTCTGCAGAAGTAGACAGCGCCGATCTGCTTCTGCAGAACATAGTGTAACGTCAACATAAGGCACATTCATGATATGCAGTTACCTTTTTAGGTCAATGAAGCCGGAGTTGCAATAAACATAGCCACAGCCTGTCTGCACAGGATCTTTTAGCATGTTACCGCACAAAGAACACAAATATCTCGGGTCTATTGTGCTTTTCATGGGTAATATGTGCGCGGCCGTTGACACAGTTATCAGTCTTGTATCTGACTAATTAAGGCACTTGTTTTCCTTTTGATTGCTACGTAAAACGTACTACACTTACATTACTTCTTAAATAACACCACAGAACTACATATGGTTCCAATATTCTCTTCTTATCCTAGTGGTACTATTCTCTTAAGAACAAAACCAATTTGCTTGAAGCGCATGGGCAGATTGATTAGCTTTAGTCAGGTTAAACTATATGTTAGGTACACCATCGGTGGGAGGCGCGGTGGCCTCATGGTTAGTGCGCTCGTCTCTGGATCGAGCGGTCCGGGTTCGAGCCCTGGCCGGAGACACTGTGTTGTGTTCTTGGGCAAGACACTTAACTCTCACAGTGCCCCCCTCCACCCATGCTGGAGGGCAACCCTGCGATGGACTAGCATCCCATCCAGGGGGGAGTAGAATACTCTCAGTCGCTTCATGCTAAGGAAACTGGGATAAGCTCCGGCCTGATGGACCACTTGGCTCGTATGCAGACTTTACCTTTCCTGAAAATAGTTAACACGGCTTAGGCTTCTTCATTTGCTTTTAAATATAGATTTTACGCGCGCAAAACAATAAAACACGCTTTTTCTATGTTTTATACTCTGATAAAACATAGGTTTTTGACCAATCAGAGCTCGCGCAGGGTCCTATCGATATGGGACTACGAGCCCGAGTTTTCTACGAGCAGATAGTCAACGAGGCGCACGCTCATAGAAAACGAGTGCGAGTAGTCTAATTGTTTTAGTATAACTTTACCGTAGTCTTATTGCATAAAAAGAAAAAAAATGTCAAGTAACGAGTAGAAAAGAACTGTTTTATTATGTTACATCAGGTTCAAACGTGATGCGTGATGTGCACTGATGCGTAACTGTTGACTATCAGCAGACAGTCAACGATAATATAGCCAATCAAATTGACGGAATCACAATAGACTACGGTAAATTTATACTAAAATTGGACAGAAAGAATGAAAGTCAGTCAAAGTTGGGATTGAACACTGGTTGAGTAGTTGAATGTTGTGATGCCTTCGTTGACGGTCACCGCGGAATAACGGCGCGCTAATTTTATTAAGAGAAAGATTTATTTATGGGAACGGCGTTGAAGTCTGTTGATTTACCAATAATCTTTCAATAATCGATTCACCAATAGGGACGAAGTAATGTTTAAAATGAAACTGTCCCTGTGAAATAAAGTTCCTGCGGGAGCTGATGAAATGGTATTCTCAGAATAAGGCCAGCAAAAACCAGCTAAACAGATCCCTAAATAGGAATGCATTGGGTGACCAAAAGCAATCTGCAGTTACAGTGTCTCTGGGACACTGATGTGATGCCATGAATTATCTGTGTTTTACAACTGAAGTTTTAAAATGCTTTGCTATTCTTTAAATACGTTGCTGTTCTCCCCTCCCCCACCAAATGCACTATTGAGAAATATAACGTGTACAAATTTTCTGGAATAGCCTGATATAAGACTGCGAACCAGTATGACAACTGAAACGAGCTCTGATTGTATATTCCCCAGTTTAAGTCGCTGCTTATTTAGATATTTCCGAAGGTTTTAGATAACATCAGGAAGTCAAGAATTTAAAGAAAACGACAAAACTTTTAAGTTTGATGGACATGTTTCGACAGAACCTGCTACCATTTTAAGCTGTTTGATGTAGAAGGCGTTGGAAGTTTAGTTTGTATAGAAAAATGCTAATTGTCGTCACTGAGTTGTGACAGCAAAATGAAGCAAAGCGTGAAAGAAGTAATATACTGCATGAAGTATTAAAGGTAAAGCTGAGTTAAGAGGAACTGACGATGAGGATTAATGTTAGTAGTAAACGCAAAGGAAAAGCTCCTTCTCTAGAATCCTGCAATTTTTGCGATCTGTAGATGATTGAGCTCTGTTAGTTAAAGTCTGAAAAGTGAAGCGAGTATCATACGTCAAGCTCGTTGCAGCGTGGAAAAGTTGGGCAATTTTCTATACCTTCAAATACAATATGATTAGATATACTCTAGGAGTTTCTTGGTTCCATCACGAATTCCATGTTTTATCCGTTTCTTAGCAAGTGATGTCACATAAGCTCCGTAGTAACACTGTTGATAAGTTATCGACATCCGATGAACTGAAGTTTCAGGCGCTTTTGAATTTTCTTTCTCACGGCCCACTGATTTTATAAAAGAACGAAGCTTCTCAATTAGTACGCAGACAACGTTTTCGTCGTTTTCAGGCTCTATTTACTTTTCGACGTTTTGTGTTTTCGAGGCCTGCATTTTCAACTTGCTGGAACATGTAGTTTGTGTTTTAATTAAATCGGCTAATTCTCAGCGATAACATTAAACAAAAGCCATGCTAGTGATTGAGGTTGTGTCATACAGTAGTGCTATTGAATTCGGTTAGCATGCCATGGCAAGACTCTCCTGTACTTAGCCCCATTTTTACATAGTTCGTGGTAAACCTCGCTACTAATTACGCTCATATTTAGTTATATACACTTCAGCGTTGTTGTGGGTACTGGGTGCGTAAGCGTACAGAGGTGTTTTTTTGCACTGCAATTTTTCCCTGGCGATACATCGGGCTTCACTACAGAACTAGTCCGCTTGATATGTCTGTAGCGCACGACCGTACTTGCTGATTCCAAGAATTCAAGGAGGCAGACAACAATGATAAATAATTTAACTTTCTCATTTCTTTTCCATCGTTATCAAGTAAAGCTTTAGCATGCATTGCAATATATTAAACAACTATGCGAAACACATAACCCGCAGTTGAGGTCGACAAACCGTTTATAACAAACGCAGCTACATCTACTATCACACAGCTTTTAACTCTACTTTGGAGATGAGTTGAAAGGACAATATAAGAGATTGACGCTAGCTCCGTGTTGAAAGACGAAATTTCGCTACATATGCTTGCACATAACAGCTTTTCACTTTCATTATGAATGGTGAGATTCACTTACATTCCTCGGTAGCGTGGAAACATAACATGACTGGTGGCGCTCCTTCCGCCTCCCAACACGCTCCACTGAACTTGATATCTTTTAAATTATTTTGCAACTCCGGAATGCTTTGAAATAGGTCCTATTACGCAATACAATTGCAGGACTGTGGATTGGAATACGATGAACAACGCGTTGTTTCCTTATGAGATCTATTACTATGTTGTTTTTAACAATTCTGTGCTAAACTGTAACACGAGGGTTGCGCACTTTTGCTCCTACATACATTGATTGTTACCATCCATAGGGAACACACAAAACTTCAAGGAACAAAAAAAATAATGAGATATGGCATTCAAAAAGTTAGTTTAAAGCAATTGACAGCTTATGTCGGTGTTTATTCCTCAGTTTACTGTGAACTATAGTAAATATATTTATTTATGGCAATGTTATGGAAGTGCGTTCCGTTAATTTATTCAGGCATCGTCACATTTCACATGGTTGTTTGCTGGATATTGCGCTTTTTCTTAAACCAGCATCAAGTCATCATGATCACTCTCAGTGCACTGAACTGGAATTCTCTCTGAAAAAAGAAATCATAACCTATGTCAATTAATAAAATACGTTTTCATTGAAACTGTTAATTATTCAAGAGTAGGTGGTCTTAAATGTGATAAACACCGCGTGGTGGATAATGGCATTTGAAAGGCGGTTTTTACACACTTAAAGGATAATATAATAAGAGAACCTATAGCTGATCAGTTCAAACCATCATGATCAGTACAAAAAAAGAAAATGTCAGTTTTCATTCGGTTTCTCACCTTCGAAACAGTCATTCATAACAGGACTTTCCTTTCCTCGTCATCCCTGGTGGCGCGCAAGTAAAACCACCAGAAAAATGACCAACACCACTTCACCATTCTAGACATGCATCGATACATTTTGAGGTGGCTGTAGCTTAACGTTCTTCCTCAAAAGCTTCCCTGGAAGTGCAGAGTTTTCGCCAACTAAATCGTCTTTTTAATCAGTGAGAACACTTCAAATTGCGTTCTCGTCGTTACAAAATTGGATGTGGAGGTAGACGGTCACTTTCACGACCACAAGAAAGCAAGCCTTGAACGGTTTGGCTTCGGCAGTACAGATCCTCTGCAATATGCTTAGCATCAAACTGTATTTTTCATAGAGCCTTTTCCTTTGAGCCCGTAAGATGTATGACATCATAACCCAATGGCGACCAATCATCGAGCACCATTTTCATACAGAAATTGGCGCAACGGTCGAACACACATGCATTGGTTATTACTAGACGAAAGCGATCGTCCGTAAAAAATTAGGAAGAAAGTGATTTTTTACCACTGCAGACAGGAGCAAATTTATAAGTATTTTGTGGATGTTTATGACCAACCAAAATTTATATTAGAATTAAAGTCTTGTGCATTAGTCTAAAGGTCGTAGCCCATCATACAGTCTAATAAGCGATTTTCTATCCATTTTATTTTAGTGTTAAGCTAGAAACCGAACTCTTACCCGCCGCTGTGCTGCTGTTATGTGTTTGTACCGACTCACTGTAGCAACGTTTTTTCTGCCTTCTCTAAGTCTGTGTACAGAATTTTAAGTTCTACCAGTGACGACGGCCTCGCCAAACAGACATCATTGTTTTAACAGGAAATTTCTGTTACACAATTTTGACACAGCTTGATACTGTGGACAATAAAAGGAAAAAGACAAAGGTAATCTTTTGTAAGTGTCATGACTGCGGTTGTTTTGCTCTACTTGGCTCAATGGCTGTTTTGTTTTGTTTGTTTCTGCAATGTCAGAAAATTATGCACGCAGTGAAGCGGAGCTTATGCTTTTTTCATAACAAGATCATGACAAGAAGTTATAACAAATACTTAGCGCGACCGACTGATAAAAGGAATTCCATCCCGAGCCTTCTTAATTTACTTACGCTTCGTTTTTGTTGTCTGCTATTTGCATATGCAAATGCAGACACTATGCAGAGCTGTAGAAATTTCGATCACTACTTCATAGTTTATAGTTTATAGAAATTTTTCTTGGACAATTCTGTCCACGGGGGAAAGGTGCAATGAGGTTATCCCTATGTGAAGCACCAACCCGTGAGACAAGGCCAGACCACAACACTGGGAACTACGTGCCCTACATATAGTACAAGTGATGTGAACAATTTTTTTATAGAAGGTCGCACCTGAGGTTCATCGTATTCCACAGTCGATTCGCGACATAAATGCGTACGCATTTATGTCGCGAATGGACTGTGGAATACGAAGAACCTCAGGTGCGACCTTCTATAAAAAAATTTTGCACATCACTTGTACCTATATGTAGGGCACGTTAGTTCCCAGTGTTTGTGGTCTGGCCTTGTCTCACGGGTTGGTGCTTCACATAGGGATAACCTCATTGCACCTTTCCCCCGTGGACAGAATTGTCCAAGAAAAATTTCTATAAACTATAAACTATGAAGTAGTGATCGAAATTTCTACAGCTCTGCATAGTGTCTGCATTTGCATATGCAAATAGCAGACACAAAAACGAAGCGTAAGTAAATTAAGAAGGCTCGGGATGGAATTCCTTTTATCAGTCGGTCGCGCTAAGTATTTGTTATAACTTCTTGTCATGATCTTGTTATGAAAAAAGCATAAGCTCCGCTTCACTGCGTGCATAATTTTCTGACATTGCAGAAACAAACAAAACAAAACAGCCATTGAGCCAAGTAGAGCAAAACAACCGCAGTCATGACACTTACAAAAGATTACCTTTGTCTTTTTCCTTTTATTGTCCACAGTATCAAGCTGTGTCAAAATTGTGTAACAGAAATTTCCTGTTAAAACAATGATGTCTGTTTGGCGAGGCCGTCGTCACTGGTAGAACTTAAAATTCTGTACACAGACTTAGAGAAGGCAGAAAAAACGTTGCTACAGTGAGTCGGTACAAACACATAACAGCAGCACAGCGGCGGGTAAGAGTTCGGTTTCTAGCTTAACACTAAAATAAAATGGATAGAAAATCGCTTATTAGACTGTATGATGGGCTACGACCTTTAGACTAATGCACAAGACTTTAATTCTAATATAAATTTTGGTTGGTCATAAACATCCACAAAATACTTATAAATTTGCTCCTGTCTGCAGTGGTAAAAAATCACTTTCTTCCTAATTTTTTACGGACGATCGCTTTCGTCTAGTAATAACCAATGCATGTGTGTTCGACCGTTGCGCCAATTTCTGTATGAAAATGGTGCTCGATGATTGGTCGCCATTGGGTTATGATGTCATACATCTTACGGGCTCAAAGGAAAAGGCTCTATGAAAAATACAGTTTGATGCTAAGCATATTGCAGAGGATCTGTACTGCCGAAGCCAAACCGTTCAAGGCTTGCTTTCTTGTGGTCGTGAAAGTGACCGTCTACCTCCACATCCAATTTTGTAACGACGAGAACGCAATTTGAAGTGTTCTCACTGATTAAAAAGACGATTTAGTTGGCGAAAACTCTGCACTTCCAGGGAAGCTTTTGAGGAAGAACGTTAAGCTACAGCCACCTCAAAATGTATCGATGCATGTCTAGAATGGTGAAGTGGTGTTGGTCATTTTTCTGGTGGTTTTACTTGCGCGCCACCAGGGATGACGAGGAAAGGAAAGTCCTGTTATGAATGACTGTTTCGAAGGTGAGAAACCGAATGAAAACTGACATT
Source organism: Platygyra sinensis (assembly GCA_019787425.1). Lineage (NCBI taxonomy): Eukaryota > Metazoa > Cnidaria > Anthozoa > Scleractinia > Merulinidae > Platygyra > Platygyra sinensis. The sequence continues at coordinate 11,967 of JAHPZR010045020.1, read as the reverse complement.
TTCTTTTTTTGTACTGATCATGATGGTTTGAACTGATCAGCTATAGGTTCTCTTATTATATTATCCTTTAAGTGTGTAAAAACCGCCTTTCAAATGCCATTATCCACCACGCGGTGTTTATCACATTTAAGACCACCTACTCTTGAATAATTAACAGTTTCAATGAAAACGTATTTTATTAATTGACATAGGTTATGATTTCTTTTTTCAGAGAGAATTCCAGTTCAGTGCACTGAGAGTGATCATGATGACTTGATGCTGGTTTAAGAAAAAGCGCAATATCCAGCAAACAACCATGTGAAATGTGACGATGCCTGAATAAATTAACGGAACGCACTTCCATAACATTGCCATAAATAAATATATTTACTATAGTTCACAGTAAACTGAGGAATAAACACCGACATAAGCTGTCAATTGCTTTAAACTAACTTTTTGAATGCCATATCTCATTATTTTTTTTGTTCCTTGAAGTTTTGTGTGTTCCCTATGGATGGTAACAATCAATGTATGTAGGAGCAAAAGTGCGCAACCCTCGTGTTACAGTTTAGCACAGAATTGTTAAAAACAACATATGTAATAGATCTCATAAGGAAACAACGCGTTGTTCATCGTATTCCAATCCACAGTCCTGCAATTGTATTGCGTAATAGGACCTATTTCAAAGCATTCCGGAGTTGCAAAATAATTTAAAAGATATCAAGTTCAGTGGAGCGTGTTGGGAGGCGGAAGGAGCGCCACCAGTCATGTTATGTTTCCACGCTACCGAGGAATGTAAGTGAATCTCACCATTCATAATGAAAGTGAAAGCTGTTATGTGCAAGCATATGTAGCGAAATTTCGTCTTTCAACACGGAGCTAGCGTCAATCTCTTATATTGTCCTTTCAACTCATCTCCAAAGTAGAGTTAAAAGCTGTGTGATAGTAGATGTAGCTGCGTTTGTTATAAACGGTTTGTCGACCTCAACTGCGGGTTATGTGTTTCGCATAGTTGTTTAATATATTGCAATGCATGCTAAAGCTTTACTTGATAACGATGGAAAAGAAATGAGAAAGTTAAATTATTTATCATTGTTGTCTGCCTCCTTGAATTCTTGGAATCAGCAAGTACGGTCGTGCGCTACAGACATATCAAGCGGACTAGTTCTGTAGTGAAGCCCGATGTATCGCCAGGGAAAAATTGCAGTGCAAAAAAACACCTCTGTACGCTTACGCACCCAGTACCCACAACAACGCTGAAGTGTATATAACTAAATATGAGCGTAATTAGTAGCGAGGTTTACCACGAACTATGTAAAAATGGGGCTAAGTACAGGAGAGTCTTGCCATGGCATGCTAACCGAATTCAATAGCACTACTGTATGACACAACCTCAATCACTAGCATGGCTTTTGTTTAATGTTATCGCTGAGAATTAGCCGATTTAATTAAAACACAAACTACATGTTCCAGCAAGTTGAAAATGCAGGCCTCGAAAACACAAAACGTCGAAAAGTAAATAGAGCCTGAAAACGACGAAAAACGTTGTCTGCGTACTAATTGAGAAGCTTCGTTCTTTTATAAAATCAGTGGGCCGTGAGAAAGAAAATTCAAAAGCGCCTGAAACTTCAGTTCATCGGATGTCGATAACTTATCAACAGTGTTACTACGGAGCTTATGTGACATCACTTGCTAAGAAACGGATAAAACATGGAATTCGTGATGGAACCAAGAAACTCCTAGAGTATATCTAATCATATTGTATTTGAAGGTATAGAAAATTGCCCAACTTTTCCACGCTGCAACGAGCTTGACGTATGATACTCGCTTCACTTTTCAGACTTTAACTAACAGAGCTCAATCATCTACAGATCGCAAAAATTGCAGGATTCTAGAGAAGGAGCTTTTCCTTTGCGTTTACTACTAACATTAATCCTCATCGTCAGTTCCTCTTAACTCAGCTTTACCTTTAATACTTCATGCAGTATATTACTTCTTTCACGCTTTGCTTCATTTTGCTGTCACAACTCAGTGACGACAATTAGCATTTTTCTATACAAACTAAACTTCCAACGCCTTCTACATCAAACAGCTTAAAATGGTAGCAGGTTCTGTCGAAACATGTCCATCAAACTTAAAAGTTTTGTCGTTTTCTTTAAATTCTTGACTTCCTGATGTTATCTAAAACCTTCGGAAATATCTAAATAAGCAGCGACTTAAACTGGGGAATATACAATCAGAGCTCGTTTCAGTTGTCATACTGGTTCGCAGTCTTATATCAGGCTATTCCAGAAAATTTGTACACGTTATATTTCTCAATAGTGCATTTGGTGGGGGAGGGGAGAACAGCAACGTATTTAAAGAATAGCAAAGCATTTTAAAACTTCAGTTGTAAAACACAGATAATTCATGGCATCACATCAGTGTCCCAGAGACACTGTAACTGCAGATTGCTTTTGGTCACCCAATGCATTCCTATTTAGGGATCTGTTTAGCTGGTTTTTGCTGGCCTTATTCTGAGAATACCATTTCATCAGCTCCCGCAGGAACTTTATTTCACAGGGACAGTTTCATTTTAAACATTACTTCGTCCACTATTGGTGAATCGATTATTGAAAGATTATTGGTAAATCAACAGACTTCAACGCCGTTCCCATAAATAAATCTTTCTCTTAATAAAATTAGCGCGCCGTTATTCCGCGGTGACCGTCAACGAAGGCATCACAACATTCAACTACTCAACCAGTGTTCAATCCCAACTTTGACTGACTTTCATTCTTTCTGTCCAATTTTAGTATAAATTTACCGTAGTCTATTGTGATTCCGTCAATTTGATTGGCTATATTATCGTTGACTGTCTGCTGATAGTCAACAGTTACGCATCAGTGCACATCACGCATCACGTTTGAACCTGATGTAACATAATAAAACAGTTCTTTTCTACTCGTTACTTGACATTTTTTTTCTTTTTATGCAATAAGACTACGGTAAAGTTATACTAAAACAATTAGACTACTCGCACTCGTTTTCTATGAGCGTGCGCCTCGTTGACTATCTGCTCGTAGAAAACTCGGGCTCGTAGTCCCATATCGATAGGACCCTGCGCGAGCTCTGATTGGTCAAAAACCTATGTTTTATCAGAGTATAAAACATAGAAAAAGCGTGTTTTATTGTTTTGCGCGCGTAAAATCTATATTTAAAAGCAAATGAAGAAGCCTAAGCCGTGTTAACTATTTTCAGGAAAGGTAAAGTCTGCATACGAGCCAAGTGGTCCATCAGGCCGGAGCTTATCCCAGTTTCCTTAGCATGAAGCGACTGAGAGTATTCTACTCCCCCCTGGATGGGATGCTAGTCCATCGCAGGGTTGCCCTCCAGCATGGGTGGAGGGGGGCACTGTGAGAGTTAAGTGTCTTGCCCAAGAACACAACACAGTGTCTCCGGCCAGGGCTCGAACCCGGACCGCTCGATCCAGAGACGAGCGCACTAACCATGAGGCCACCGCGCCTCCCACCGATGGTGTACCTAACATATAGTTTAACCTGACTAAAGCTAATCAATCTGCCCATGCGCTTCAAGCAAATTGGTTTTGTTCTTAAGAGAATAGTACCACTAGGATAAGAAGAGAATATTGGAACCATATGTAGTTCTGTGGTGTTATTTAAGAAGTAATGTAAGTGTAGTACGTTTTACGTAGCAATCAAAAGGAAAACAAGTGCCTTAATTAGTCAGATACAAGACTGATAACTGTGTCAACGGCCGCGCACATATTACCCATGAAAAGCACAATAGACCCGAGATATTTGTGTTCTTTGTGCGGTAACATGCTAAAAGATCCTGTGCAGACAGGCTGTGGCTATGTTTATTGCAACTCCGGCTTCATTGACCTAAAAAGGTAACTGCATATCATGAATGTGCCTTATGTTGACGTTACACTATGTTCTGCAGAAGCAGATCGGCGCTGTCTACTTCTGCAGAATTAGGCACAACAGTTAATCACCATATGCCAATATATATAGATACTTTAAAGAAAACGACAACACTTTTGAGCCAAGACATGTTTCGAGAGAAACTTCTGTCATCTTCATTTAATTAATGTACAAAGCGTTGCAAGTTGAATTTATAAGAAAGAAAAAATGCTAATTATGCTAGTAATATAACGGAATGTACAAAAAAGAAACGTGACAAAGTGAGAATTAAAAGGATAGTTTTAGATTTAAATGATGTAATTGCTGATTCAAGGAAGGTTGTTGTCTATGAATATGAAATGCATCTTTTACCTTAAGTTGGAAGCCCGTAGAGGCGTGATCTAAAATGTGAAAACAGTCTACCGAACACAAAGCGCGGCAGTGTTCGGAATTCTGAAGGTGTTTGTAAATGTGCGAGGCCTTATCACTGACTGAGTGTTCACGCACGCGTCTCACAGTGGAAAAATGCCGAGTTGTTTCGCCGACATAACAGGCATTACAGCCCACACATGAAACTTGTAAACAACACGCGAACGAAGTCCGCCAGGGATAGGGTCTTTCACGCTAAACAACTTGCCTATTTAAAGGAGGAAAAAACTAGTTTGATATCCAAATCGCAAATCGGCGGTAATCGTCAATCTTTTGCCTTTTTTACACATCCACCGACGACTAGTCACCGCAAGTTTATCTCTGTTCTCTTTAAAATGGCAAGGAAAGTCACTGTAAGTAAATTCAGTTGAGTGTTTTGAAGTTGTGAGAGTTTGCTTGGTTGTTTATAGCTTAGCGCTGTAATGGCGCTTAATCCTGTGTTTCCCTCGCCGTAAAATTTGAGTCAATTTCAGTCAAGTTTACGTTTTTGATCGTTGCTGTATATAGGAGAATTTCTGTAGAATACACTTCACGAATTTCCTCGCTTTCTGCTATTCACTTTACGGTAGAAAAGTCTGATTTCAAGTGATTTTAAAAGTGACGACTGACAGACATTGTTTTTGTAGTAAAACTTCAAACTTCGCACGTAATTTCCCAGCGGAAAAAACAATTTTGGAAAACTTAACCGGCTAAATTAATGCAACTAGCATAAAGTAGTTCAAAAACTATATGTTCTTTAATACAACTTTCTTTGCCTACTATCTGAATTATTCGCTCGTTGCCAAGAATTTTTACAAATCGTTAGTAGACGGCGCGCAAGCCGATTCAATGACAAGAGTTGCGTAAACAAACCCATAAGAACTCCGTAAAACTAATTTACTGCAGGAAAAAAAATAAACATGTTATTTACCAGGCTAGGTCGGTCCTTACGGGAAAAAACTGTGCCCTTGGTCTTGAGTACGGCCCTCGGCCTTCGGCCTCGTGCCGAACTCAAGACCTCGGGCACAGTTTTTTCTCATACGGACCTCCCGCCCAGTAAATAACATATATACATCTACTCATACTTTCTGGACCCTCGACTTAGGGGCAGACAACAATTTCAAAATCTCTAAAAGAAAGTTAGCCTTTGAAAAGGCTCCCAATTGGGTTACAAGGTGAAAACCAGGACAATGACCAGCGGAGCAGTGTCGACTTGCTTCCCTGGCCGAATTTTTTTTTTCACCCTCGCCTGGGGCCTGTTCACAAGCTAGGGAAAAGTGCTCTGACTCGTCCTGTGTTGTCCACTTAAAAGGTTACCAGGGTTGAATCAGAATAACTATTTATCGTATTGATTAAAAGAGCGGTTTTCAATTGAGTGTTGAAAAGCAGTAACCACAACCAAAGTAATCATTGGCCAATCAGGAAAAATACTGACAATCCAGTAGACCAATCAGGACTCGAGCTGACGTAAGGCGCGGGAGAAAGTGTATTAGCGAGTCGCCAGTGGATTAACCTTTTTGTTTCAAGCCTGACTAGATGACAAAGTGGACAGTAAAGTGGTACGATTTTTTTAAACAAATCGCAAAGCGTATTAATGTAACCAATGCTAATGTGAATTATTTTTGACACTGAAGTGAAAGGCGCTCTATAATCAAATGAGTGTTCCCTTAATCCACTAAAAGTGGAAGTCAAGTTGTTTCAATGAAACTGTTTAAGGTCGGCACATACGATGGGACTAGTCCCTGCGACTAGTCCCTGCAACAAGTCGCTGGGACTAGTCGCATCGTGTGAACTGGCCTTTTTTGCCACAAAATCTAGTCGCAGGGACCAAAATTTGGTCCCTGCGTCTAGTCCCACGAATTCAAACTGGTTTGAATTCATGGGACTAGTTGCAGGGACTAAAGTTGGTCCCTGCAACTAGATTTTGAAGCAGTTCACACGACGTGACTGGTCACTGCGACTAGTCGCAGGGACTAGTTGCCAGATCACACGATGCGACTAGTCCCTGCGACTTGTTGCAGGGACTAGTCGCAGGGACTAGTCCCATCGTGTGTGCCGACCTTTACTAGGGAATGAAAGCAACTCTTAAAGAGCGATTTTATTCTCTTTGTTTATATATGCAAATGATTTATGCACACGTGACAAACATGAGATGCGTACGTTTTTAAGTCAACTTAGATTTTTTATCTATGTCGTATAGCTTAATCGGACTCCGAATAACCTGGCCCAGGAGCTACGCTTTTAGGCTGGCCTAAATCTATATATTAAGGATGAAAAATAACGAAATTAGATTTAACAAATTGTTTCAATAGACTACTCAGATCTTGAGTACATATGGAGTTAAAAACAAACCTGTTTCGTAGGCTAACATAAAGTTAGCCCACTCATCAGTTAGTTTCCATATCTTCCATATCTAGAAGCTTGATTTAGATACGTTAAGAGATAATTTGTTTGAATTCAACCATTCACACTTAATTAATTTTATAATATTAATTTAATAAGCCGCTTAGCAAGCGTGGTTCGCATGTGCGCGCCAAACATGTTTGATACGGCTGTCCAAACGAACAAAACATCGCCCATCAAATACGAGAACAAAAGAAATGTTTTAAGTTGTTTGATCGAATGTTTGATGACCTTCAAATTTTTATCAAACACAACCAAACACGATCAAACACGATCAAACGGCTCCAAACAAGGTGTTTGGTCACCAAACAATGTTTGATGATGTTTGGTCACCAAATATTTCCCGTTTGGACAGCCGTGAATTGTTTAGTCGAATTAATTAAAAAATAGCTTTTTATTTTGTTTAACAAAATTCGACTAAACAATTCACGGCTGTCCAAACGGGAAATATTTGGTGACCAAACATCATCAAACATTGTTTGGTGACCAAACACCATGTTTGGAGCCGTTTGATCATGTTTGATCGTGTTTGGTTGTGTTTGATAAAAGTGTTGTACCACTTAAAGGAGCTACGTCACGGTTAAATGAGTTTGAAAAGTTTATCTAAACTTTTCAATTTTTTTTGCAATTTGTGTCAATCTTCTCCATCCTTAACCATCCTTGTTCCTTTGTGGTTTATTATTATCTCTTTGGTGTTTTTCCTTTTCCTTTATAAAGCATTATTTTCAGGTTTCCTTCAATTTAAGGTAAATATGTCGATGATCAAAATATCTCAAAATATCGTGACAGAGCTCCTTTAAACACGGTCTTGAACACACTGGATAACTATTTATCACTAACGTTCTATACAGGAAAATAAAACGACTTAAAGGTAGCTTATCGTTCTCACTTGAGCGTTTAGTCATTCTTTATTTAATTAGTAACAATAAATTTTATCTTCCTGAGCGAATCGAGCAAGAATTAGAATTAACATATTGTTTTTAGTTTGTGAGTCTTTTGTTCAGTGATGCAGTGTTGTTTCCTGCCCTTTGCTGTTTAACGTCACTTGTTCGGCTACATGTAGAAGGAACATTCTTTGGGCCGATCAGCACTAGCAGAAAAAATCGAAACTGATTGTCCGTGGCAAAATCTATGGACAAATTTTGTCGTGACAATTTTTGTCTCGTCTGTTGCATCGTTGCATCCGCATTGACATGGTTAAAAAGTCTTCAAATTGTGTCAACACTCGTCGGATGGCATCGGGCGTGTTTCAAAAATTGCCCCATTCTCAAAGCATCTCCCTGCAACATGTGGATAGCCAAATTGGTCATCGTAAGGGGGGGGGGGGGGGACGTTCCAGCGCCCTACAGAATTCGGTTGTTCATATAAAGGACAGCTTGTCATTGGGTTTAAATTTCATGGTTTAATTTCAGGGTTAAAATGGATCTTCATTTTACCCATGTCTTGGGCTGGATTGCATTCAGTTTAGATCAGTTTTGTCTTAAAAATCTCACAAATCGTTGCTAAAGAGGCCTGGCTCTTTTTATTCCGTTATCTGCATGCAATTGTCCAGAAAGAGCAACTTTAAAATTTTCCTTCACTTTTCACTACCAAATGTAATTACGGTGTCGAAATCAGATGTGCTCAAAAGGGACACACCTACGCCTGCCCATATGTAGCAATATTAAATCCTTGTTGATTTTGTATTTGATTTTAGGACGTTCGCGCCCCTAATGTGGCACTATGTGTTTATGGATTCGTGACAATTTGTTGCATCCGCATTGACATTGATTATAAAAGTCTTCAAATTGTGTCAACATTGTCGTCGGATGGCAACTGGCGTGTTTTAAAAATTGCTCCACAGCTGGCTACATTCTCAAAGTGTCTCCCTGCGACATGTGGATAGCCTAATTGGTCATCGTAAGGGGGAACGTTCCAGCGCCTTACAGAATTCGGTTGTTCACATAAAGGATAGCTTGTCATTGGGTTTAATTTCATGCACCATTAAGGATTCATTTTGTCTATTGCGAAAATTGTAAAATCTAGTTTTGCAGCAAGAGAAACAGCTGAGACACTAAATTTATACGGCTAAAAGCTTTATGACATATTAATGACAAGATAAACAAAATTTTGTTTATTGAAACGATTTTGTCTGAACGTTGGTGATAATAGAAATTTTGTCTAAATAAATAAATTTTCCTCTAGTGTATCAATATTAAGTGCGATTAGTTGTTCATCATCGTTACGTCATTCAGTGGATAAAATTCTGTTATGTAAGATTTATTTCACCAAACCTTTTTGGCTTGAAGAAAGACACGTCAACACTTCGAACGTGGCTGTAAAGAGCAACATTTTACTGAGAACAAGAAGATGCTGTTTTCTTACTTGACCTCGTTCCTGTTGGGTTTGTTTCTGTTTTCCGCAGCTGTCGGTACGTTTCACTATATTTTTTCTTTCCTCAGTTTTTTTTAAGAGTCACCAAGATGTACTATAAAAATATGCATCTATCAAGTTAGTTAAAAAAGGCGGGATCTGTGGTAGATCCTCCGTCGTCGTATTATTTATTTCACAAGTCATATCTTCATATGGCGCTCGTACGAATATCGCATATTTTTTCTTCAGTGCCATAGTATTTTTCGCATTCATGTTGTCCATATTTCACTCTTAAACGTTATTTCAAAATTGTACTAAGAGAAATATAACGGAAAAGGACTAAACTATTTCCGAAATTTGAGGGCTTAATCACACAGTACAATTTACTTCAACCGTATAACAAACACTGAGGACCGAGTCATGTTTTTCAGCGTCGTATCTCTGATTTTCTTTATTTGATCAGATACTGAAACTGATGAAAACTTGCAAATGAAGTTTGTCAATGGCCGCTTTCACGCGTCCTCCGCTGCGATGTGTGCAATGTTAAAGAAGGCAGACCTTGAGAGTAAAGGGTTCCAAAAAGAAATTATCACCAAAGAGGTAGAAGAGGAAGGAACTGGCGAATCGAGCTTTCAGGCAAGTCGCGTGTTTGTGCATGTTATAAAATATCTTCGTCTGTACTTTCAGGGGTACCCAGATTGAGAGTCTTCAGTCCTTTCTGATGCGTAGTAACTGCGTATTATTGGAATATTTAGTTTCCTGTACACTAGTACTTCAGCTGTTATTAATAACAATCGTTGTTTTAAAAGTCATTCTTTTCCTTCTCCAGACAGCTTACTTCTACTTTAAGTTAGAGGAGTGTACGCCCGAAACCATGGAAAAGATTGAAAAAGAACTGAACTCTTCGTTGCCAGGTACTGATTCTTTGGTACCAAGAAGAACAGTTTGTGATAATGTTGGATGTGATTGGACACACAATAAATTAATGTTATGAAACAGAATAAACTGAGAATAGAAATTACTGCCGTGCTTTAGATGCTCAAATTATGAAATTAGAAGGTGAATTTCTGTCAGTGTGGTGAGTACAGAAAAGTCACAGCAGCTGATTTCAAAGGGAGATTCCACACTATACCGTGCATTTCAGCTAGATGTTCAAGACAAGTTCACTTAGCGCCATAAACTTTGTGACGCATACATCAAAATTAATATATATATTGTAAGGTGAATTCAAATGTTTATCATTCTTGGCGCTGAACGAGTATTTTCTTCCTTCTCTATAAACTGTGTTAGCCAATACGATAAAGCAGCTTAATTGTCAAAATCAAGGAGAGATTTGTAAAAAACAAAATCTCACAAATTCTGCTTGAAAAGAACTGTGCCGATGCACGCAGTACTCGTAGTTCACTGATCGATATCTCAGCAGTCAAGAACACACTCTGAGTTAGTATTTTATTTTTAAAGTAAAGTTTTTGGTCCTTGTCAGGTGTTATTGAAAAACAAATGTCCATCGACGTGGAAGAGGAAATGAAATATAGGCATGTGGACAACGAGGGACGATGTAAAATGGGACTGGAAGTTTACTTCCCGGAAGATGTGGGCTGTGATGTGCGACGCAGGAAACGAGGCGTCAGAAGTGCCAGGAGACCAAGAGGACTGAGGATCCGAATCAGCATTAAGATCAGGATCGGGATCAGGATCAGGAAGGAAAGAAAAATAATCCAACAGTGACTACAGTGCTAAGATGCCGGCAATTAGATTGCGCTTATTCTTTCCTATAGAAAATAGATGATAGAAAATTGATGATTTTCGTATTGATGAGTGGTGTAATTGAAGTTTCATTGAAAGAGCTGACTAATTTTTTTGTGGTACCTCCCATCCTCCCAAGTTCCAGGATTTTGTTTCGATTTTAAGCTTAGCACGAAAACTGTAATGGGACTGCTTGGCAAGCACGAATAAACTCAGGGTTAAACTAAATGGATCTTCATTTTACGCCTGATTTTTGGGGTGGTTTGCATTCAATCTGGATCAGTTTTGTTTTAAAAATCTCACAGATCGTTGGAAAAGAGGCCTAGCAAATTTCTATCTCTCCTTATGTTATCTGCAATTGTCGGCAAAGAGCAACTTTAAAATTTTCCTTCCCTTTTCTCTACCAAATGTATTTACGGTGTCGAAATCAAATGTGCTCAAAAGGGACACAACTATACCTGCCCATATGTAGCAAACTTTAATCCTTGTCGATTTATATTTGATTTAAAATTATTTGCTTTTAAATTTAGACTTCATGCCCAAAATGTATGTAGAATTTGAAACAAATTTCTGTTTAAACTTTTTTCATTATTTTATTTAATCCTTCTATCCATTTAAATTTAAACTTTTAAAATGTCTTTTAAAGTGCCAATGAAATGAAATTTTTCAGCCCCCTTTTTATTTCAGAAAATTGAAGTATGTTGCACTGATTAATAATTTTTGAATTGAAGCTCTGTGGTCCGGCGCGCAAAACAATTTTTCTATCCCTCCAAAGTAGGAGCCATAATCGAGGACGGAGACAGTAAGCGCGCGCCATTTGTAGTATTTGCCCTACATCATGTGTGGCACACGCGCGTACACGCTGCGAGGATTTTTGAAGATCGATACAGCGTGGGTAAAATGGCGTCCGAAATTCCTGAAATGTTTGATGCTTTTAGCCCACAACTCCAATACGTTTATTTCTTCTGGAATTTGGCTCAGTATTTTCGTTATAAGCTGCTCCATTTTAAGTGAAGTAAGCTAATGTCGAATTTAGTTATATCACTGAGCGACGATGAACATGTTGTCTTCGCTACTCCTGTTACAAGATCTCCACCGGCATTACTCCACTCTACGTTTCACATATGTTGAAGTTAATATTAACAGCTTTTCATAACACAGCAAAAAATTAGTT
>JAHPZR010045019.1:0-24668 GCA_019787425.1 Platygyra sinensis | reverse complement strand
CATAGAAATTTGTGGTATAATGCTTTTATATAAAAATTCAAAAGACGTGCGATTTTTCCATGAGTTTACTGGCATAATAAACCATAGCTGATTGACCAATCGAGGCGCGCGCATTGATTTGGTTATTACAGTAATACGGTGTATTTCGACAGATCCTAAATTCTAGAATTTCTACATTCTAACTAACAAAAATGGACCAATTTTCACTCTTAAAATAAACCCACTTGTCTTTAACAGCACATATACTGTTGAGCGTTTGCCTGTCACCTTGCTGGCCTAAACTCCCGAATTTTTACATGTTTAGTAAGCCTTGATGCTACCACGACAGGGTACTAGCCTGTCACGAGATAACTAATGGGTGATTTCTAACAGTTGGGTGATAATGGGCGGGAGAGAGGGAGTAGGTTCTTTGAGTACCTTTTTCAGTAGACAGCCTTAAAAATGTTTTTTTTTTTTTTCGCTTTCGAGTGATATAATATTGCGCATTTCGACAGCTTCTAAATTCTAGAAATTCTAAATTCTAACTAACAAGGAATGGACAATTTTCACTCACGATAAACGCACTTGTATTTAACGGCACATACTATTAAGCGTGTGCCTGTCACTTTGTTAGCCTAAACTCTCGAGTTGTTTTGTGAGCCTCGATACGGTTTTTTATCAATTTATTGGGAGATTTTCTCCGTTTCCAGTAAATATTCGAAGGGTCACGCGCGGTTTGTCTTTAGCAGTTAATACTCAATATAGTGACGGTCTTAGAAACTCCTCCAGGAAGGGGATATTTACTTTACAAAGTTTTATGCCGGAAGGCTCTACCCTGAGGTAAAAAGCGCTAAGCATGTGGGCCAAAACCGTCTTACGCTCCAAAACAACAAAGTGAAAAGACCATATTATGTATAGTATATGCGAGAGCTTGGCAGTGAATATTTCATCAATTCTAGTTAAACGCCATCTTTATATTCAGTAATACCAATAGAATATTTCTTTTCCCATATCGCCCGACCGATGAAATTTTTTTATAAAAAGTTGATTCATTGCCTGCCTTGCCTGCACCCATCTGTGCTTGTTCCCAAGTTTCATCCGCTTTAAATACATCTTCAAGTGACTCAGACATGTCATTCAGTCCTCATAACAGCGCTCCAATACAAAATGGCAGTCACGAGAATATAGGATGAAGGCTTAGAAGGAATTATTTATATAATTGTTAATTTGTCAATATTTCTGTTGTACGGTTTCATGCTACATTTCTAACTGATCCTCTACTCACTTTTTTGAAGTAGGGGGCGATGGGAAAGGAAGCATTTTTATGGCCATGATTTATGGAGTTTCAGTTCTGTCAATAATATGCACGTCGCGAATATGATTACGTGATAAGGGCGTGCATGACGCTGTTAATGTTTACTTAAAACTGAGAAGAGACAAAGAAGAGATCTTTTGTACACGTCAGATCGAGTCGAACGAGCGAGAGTGATTAGCGATGAGCTTGCATGATGTAATCTTGTATCGAGAAATTTAATCAGAGCATAAAAGTAATTCACAACATGTAAAAACGCAGTTTGTTGACTTGAAGTATTTTGTACAGTCTTATCGAAATGGGATGTGTAGCAGCTCTCGCAAGTTTGTAATTCAATTTGTTGTTCTAGTGTAGGGGATGTTTTTGTTTTTAGGCTTGGGACATTGTCTCTGTCGTTTTTTCTATTGTTCTATCAAAGGGTATCGAGCCACGTGAAACAATTGAATAAGTATGATATTAGGTTATATTATTCTATGTAAAGTAGCTCTTTAATTGTAAGCATCATATTCTATGCATAGTGGGACGCCACGTTGAGAAAGTAGAAAACAATAAAGTTGAGGCTGAAAAGAAGTGTTTATAATTCTTTCTTTTTAGGTAAGAAAAAATAATCTTTTTATTACGTAAAAAGAAGATCAATGAACGAGGTAGAAAGATAAAAGAAAGGACTCGCGGCATAGCTTCGTATTCTAATTTTTCACCTGAGTCTGTTGCAACTGAAGAAAACAAAACTCGTTACTTTCATATTTTTCCCCCTTTTTATGGTGGTTCCTTGCCTTCAGGAAGCCAAAATTTGTACAGTGTATATGTAAGCCAAGAGAGCTTCATGAAATTAACCCTCGAAGGGAATTAAATGAACCAGTCATCAAAAGAATAAATCTCGAAATATTTAGGACAGTACGCGCATTCTCATTGGTCGATAGGCGTGTTTAGATGAGAGTATGCAAACAACGCGATGACGGTTGTCACGTCATGCTTTAACTTCTGTGTTTCCCTGGCACAATTTGAAACCATTTCAAAGCGGGTAATTCAACTCTCAAGTACAAATATTAAGGAATTCAAATGAAGAAAATTTTTCCAAGTTTTGATTTGGGGATTGACCATCTCTTTCCTTCAGACCGTGGAAAGAAAGCAAAGGAAAGAAGATTAACAGCGCTTTGTATGCCTCGATGTTAGTGAGCTAGACGACCTTGCCGAGGGAGCTCAAGCGAAGACAACAAAATATTATGCAACAAAATACACAGTAAACGTTTTTCAAAGTAATTTTTGCATATAATTACTACAATAAAATTTTCAAAATCACATGCTGTTTTTTAAAAAAGATGTGCAATAAAATTAAACGTCGACTATATGCTACAGTCTGCGAATGCGAAATCTATTAGTTATAGTGTCGCGAAAATGGCATCGACCGTTTACGAAAAAGGCAACTGTTGCGCCGTCCATCTTGGAATTGAAGTAGCGCGGCTTTCAGGGCTTTAGCAAAGCCCTGGAAGACTGCTGTTTTTAATAGAGGTAAACACTTGTTTTTATATTTGTACAAAACCACTACTTCGAATCTGTCTACTCATTTTCAATATAAATTGACGGAATACCTGGGGATATTTGATCTGATTTGACCAAGTTTTGGAGCCCCTCTGTGGGAATTTCGACAAAACTTTTTCTGGAAAGTCTAAGGCCCCACATATGTGACCGTGAACGGGAAAACGTACCTTAACGCTTATCCGTTAAACGCTCTCTAACGGACGGATAGCTACCGGATAGTTAACGGCCTTCACAGCATTCTAACGTTTTGTCCTAACGTTCTAACGGTTATCTAGTTGTGCCTAACGGATGATCAAAGCGTTCTAACGCTTCCTCCTAACAGTCTAACGGCTATCTAAGTATGTCTAACGGATGAAGAAAACGTTCTAACGGTTACGCACTTTCTTCTAACGGATGGCTGGAGCCATTTAACGGTTGTCTAACGCTCTACATCTACGGACTTAAACGTTTGTCTAACGGTTTACATCTAAGGACTTCTAACAAACGAATAGCGTAACTTTCATTCCGATGTTATAAACACATGATCGTGCCGAACGTCTTCCACTCGCAATTTTTAGTAAAAACTGAGTGATAAAGTGCCGACTTCATCAGTCATCGATGAGACAAGCATTAAAAAAAAAAATATTTCCACGGTGAGCATTAATCGAGAGCAAAACTCAGTACTTTCACTTTCTCATCGAGAAGGACAAACTAAGAATTCGGGTCCTTTATTATCATGTGAGACGCGAACGTAGCGTCGCTGAAGTCCTGCGTGTAAACAATTTTAATCGCTAGTAGTGGCGAACATTTTTTATTGTTTTGCTCAAATGTATTTGTCTCTTGTACTCTCTTGCCCAGGGTCCCCTCTATCGGGGTTAACATTAGTAGATGCATAAATGAAATATCTCTTATTATTATATGGCAAGATAGGCTTGAGGTAAATCCGAGCGTTCTGATTGGTTCTTTCTTGGTCGGGAACGAGGAAGACAAATTTTCACGAAGCGAATTTTATTATCCTGAAGATCTGGAAACGTCTAATGTAGAGACTGAATCAGGCATCGGCGAAAGCCGGGAGGCCATTGACGATTTTATAAAGAAGCAAAAATATGCTAAACACACATAAGGAGATGGCTACCGATCTGAAAACTCTTCTCCACTAATTGTAAGGTAACGGTATAACAAATGAGAGAGTTAAATCCTACCTGCGAAGGAGCTTGACAACTTCTTGTCCACTGAAATATTCTTTATGAACAAATGCAGGAAACACGGACGAGAGTACAAACTGCAACAATTTCCAATTTTCAGCGCAGAATTGTCCAGATTGAGAATGAAAAGAAGCGTCGAACTGTTATCGAGAGGATGGAGGATTGACTCTTCTCTTCATTAGCTGTGTATATGTTTGAATGATTTCACAGCAACCAACTTTGACATTTCTTCATCCCCGGCCATGTTTTGTGACGCGCAAGAAACTATTTTCCGAATTTAAGCAAACTGGGGCTGTTGAGACTTTCCGTTACAAATCGTTCTTGAAGCCTTGTTTATACTCAACATGATTTACGTTCACTGAATTTGTTTTCAAACCCGTGGTAGCTTGTTCTTTTGCGAGTTGCTCACGTCATCAAAAACACACGAAGGAAGCCCTTTGAATTGAAGTGACCGGACTAGTGCGTTTTAACTTAAAACAAACAAGCACTAGTGCCATATAATAAACTACTTACTAACCTAGCTAGCTCGAGCCGTACTGGGGAATATTGGCCCTCGGTCGTTTTCGTTTTTGCCACGACCTCGGGCCAATATTCCCCGGTACGGCCCTCGCGCTCGGTTAGTAAGAAGTTATTATTCATTCAAAATATTCCCCGTTTCTGATTGGTTAAAACCACACTCATAATTCACTAAAACCAGCTGCTGTTTACTGACTATTGAACCAATGACGTCAAAAGTGCAGCCCGCTGCAAATTATTGAACCGATGATGTCAAATGACGTCAAAAGTGCAGCCCGCTGCAGATTATTGAACCGTTGACCGAGAAAACCTGGAGATGAGGTTGTGATATTTTTGGTGAGCAGAAAAACAAAGAGCGAAATGGCGAAACTCCTTTAAGAACGAAGAAATATTTTGAATGAACAGTAACGCAATTATTGAATTCGGCTTTCGTAGGATATGAAGAATTCTGCAGATCTCGGAGGGTGTTATCCACCTCGGCCTTCGGCCTTTGTGGATAACACCCTCCTTGATCTGCAGAATTCTTCATATCCTACTCAGCCTCATTCAATAATTGCTAAATATTCTTGGGTTGCACTGTCACGCAATTAAAAATAATTCGAAAACCATACAGTGTATAAAATCAAGAAATTATAATGTTATAGGAGACAAATAAATAAGATAATTTCCCAATTTTTAGCTCTGCACGTTTTCCCAAAACCTCAAATCGAAATATTTTGCCCATTATGGAGCCGCCATGTTGGTGTACCTCCAAGGGACACCAACATGGCGGCCGGAAAATAGTGTAAACATCTGGAACTTACTTTAGCTATCTAGGGCCACTGATTAGTTATCTGAACTGATCAAGCGAACATTTAAATAAGCATTTTCCCTAATACCTTAACTTCTAAAGAGGCTAAACATCCCAAGATAAGTATATATTTTACGAGAAACACGTTCATAGCTTATGTCACGCACCACCACAACTCTGAAATTTAAAATAAAATGTGCCTGTTTCTAGACGAAGCAAGTTATTGAGCTGAAAAGGTGTTAACAGATATAAATTTATCCCCTCTCATGCCTGACGAAGATAATAACTTTGGTAGCTCTATAGTCTTGGACTTTAGAAAATGATGACGTCACGTGCAACCCAAGAATTAAAGTTCACATTGAGTCTGTACCCAGCCATTCCATTTTGGGCATTCTCATGCAAGCGCTCAAGCAGGAAAATACTTTCAAAATTCATAGTACAAACTGGCCGGTACACTCATTATGGAATTGAGGTTTCTAAAACCTTTACTACCATTACAAATTACATCATTTTCAATACATCATTTTCTAAAACCATTACTACTGCTGCATTATTAAAACATTCAAATCAAGTAACTATTTTTCAGTGTTGCTGAAAGACCTGTAACTGTCTTCAAGTTTCATGATTTCAATCACTCACAGAAAGCTCCAACATTATTGCAGGGAAGTCATAAAGTAAATGTGATGTTTCATAAGTAAACTTCTTTTTAATAGACCTTTATCACACGGCGGCCATTTTGAGTCCCAGGAGAACAAAAAGCTTTGTTTTTTGCCCGTCCAGCCTCGCACTGGATGAGAGGTCAGACGGGCAAAATCTTTTGATTCAGCATTGCGTGATAAAGGTCTATTTTTTCTTAGCAAATCCTTGGGTTTTGCGCTGGCTCAGAACCCTGTGGTTTACAAAATTTTGCTTGCACTCATTGTTCTACCAAAATGTAAATGCGCCTGCAATCATAAACTGTTTTTATTTCGGTAGAACGTCTATAATACCGCCAACTGCTTGTAATAAACACTCCTTTGCGGACACTCCTAATGAATAATTTAGCTGAAGTAATAATACTTTATATTTAAGACAATTTTCTGACGGTCTAAAAACTGAATTTTAAGTTTATTTCAGATTGGTAGAAATGGTTCATATCTAAATTAAAGATAAGAATTTTTATTTGCATTAGTGCCTTGAAAATGTGTGGAATTACGTACAGTAGTACTTCGGTATTTTTCCGAGTTTTGAATAAAAATTAGAGTCAGCTAATTAATTTTGATTTTTTTCCAGTTTTAATTTCAATAGTTTGTTCCCCCTACCTCGTTCCCAGGGCCTTTTCCCTGGGTTGGGGTAGGGTGAAGAAAAGGCCCTGGGAACGTGGTTGTTGTTCCCCGACTCAAGAGACTTCCAGCTTCTGTTAAGGCAATTTATATGTTTACTGCTCGATCACGCAGACGATGTAAGTAAACTTCAAAATAATTGATAACGCATGTTTGCGCCCTCAGAGATGTGGGAGTTGAATTTCCAACGGTAAATTCATCCAGTGGATTAACTCTTGTTGTCTGTTTTCCTTAGAAACAAAATGATGTTTCTTAAAGCAATATTAGAGAACTAGACGTCACTATCAACAAATTGAGAGGGAAGAATATTGCAAGATATATGGACTATCAAAACTTTAATTCAAGTGAAGCATACGAAATAGAAAATTAGAATGTTGTTGTTAAGCTTTCTGAAACCGAAAAAACAACTTTACAATTTAACAAGGCTAACACATTCCCTGCAATGAGTAATTTGGCTCAAAGTCAGCTAAAATAATCAATAATTTAGACTACACTCAGACAAGAGAAGCGAGTACACCTAACAGGTTTCTTTGTTTAATTTCTTAACAATACTTAACACAATACTAATAAATTTCAGCAGGAGCGTGTTTCAACCATACACCAGGGAGTTTCAAGTTGAGAAATTCAACAAAATATTTGAAACAATGGAACAACAGAAATCTGATAACGTTATATGAAAATGGTTCATGGTTAAAATGCAGTGTTAAACACACGGACTGTTACGATATTCTCTTTAATTTAGCAACCACTTTGCTCCTTGTGACGTCAGTAACAGTTAGAAATAATGAATCCACTTTGTTCCTCAAAAGTTTTATCATGAAGAGGACTATTCGGTGGCTCGTTAGAATTAGGCTTTTTGAGTGGATTTTAGAGTGTAGTTCCACAGTTTATAACACAGAGAGCGTATAATTCTCGAAGATATGTCCAGAAGCCAGCCCCTGACGTTGAGCAAATGCGGAGAAAATTTCTTGCATTTTTTCAAAGCTTTATTTAACTTGTCTGGAGACAATTATATCGATTATGCAGACGATATTATTGCTAAGCTTAGACATCAACATATCCACTCTAACTTTTAATTTTTCAATGGACATAAAATATCTGTCTGCCAAAAATTAAGTATGCAGCTGCAATTAAACTCTTTTCTTTTTATATAAGAATGTATTTCAAGTTATAAGAATATCGAGGCTGAAATTTGCAGAGAGTTAAGAATATTTTAAGAATAAACCCGAGGCTGAGATTTTGAAAAGAATATAACTTTTCTGGACAGCAAAACTCGCCAAAAACAACAAAAACATTACTAGCTATCTATTCGATGCTACTAAAATTTCTGAAAGAAGTTATATCTTTTTTATCAGGCGTTATTGCCAGCAGCCTGACTCCAAAATTACCCAAACGCCATCAAAGTCAAGATAGAACAGATAATCCTACGCTGTTTCAGCCTAGTTCACTTTGTATTTCTATAATCTAATAATATTCATAATATTTAAAAAGCCATATTTTCATCCTAACTGTCAGTAGAAAATTAACTATCCTTGGATTGCACTGTCACGCAATTAAAAAATAATTCGAAAACCATTTAGTGTATAAATAAAGTCAAGAAATTATCATGTTATAGGAGATAAATAAATAAGAGACTTCTCCAAGTGTTAGGTCTGTATGTTTTCCCAAACTTCAAGTATTTGTTTAAATATTTTTGCACAAATTTACAGAGCCCAGTATGGAGCCGAACCGAACTTCGTGTTTTAATTTCCAAAACGCAAAGAGTTTGAACAGCAAGCTGACAAAATTGCACATTTAAGAACTGCGTTACAGCTCAGTTAAGTAAGCAGAATTTTTTAATACTTAAAAGGCAGACTTTTTTGTAGCCAGTTGAGGTTCAAATCAATAGTCGGCAAGAGCTGTAATCAGTATCCATTTGTCTTGCTTTGGAAAACTGTGACTTTCTTCTCTTGTTTGAATATGTTTAATAGATCCAAACTGACATTATTTTACCATAGAATAAACATGTCATTACATTTTTAAACGCGGTGACATTTAAATATCGTCAGCATACGTTTACTGCTATTAATTCTTAGTCTTCTTTACTTCAGAGACACCTTTTCACTGTTGTTTCAGTTGTGATGTAAAAGACTTTGCACTATTCAAGTTAAAATGATTGCATCTCTCCTGTTGCTGTTGTGCTCAAACAAGCTATGGTAAGTGCTTTTCGAATATTTGTTTCCAACACTTCACTAGCTCTTCAATATTTTACGTTATGAAAAGGAAACAGGCTATTGTAAACCCATAAAATCAATAGCAGTGTACGCCCTCTTAAAGCATTTAAAATAACCACATTCTGGCTGTTTGGGAGTTTAACTCTTAAGAGTGTGTCTCTGTAAGAGCGGTCCGGTCGATTTTGCTTGAGTCACAGATTTAGCTCATCTCTTGTGTGTTGTAAGACATTCATGTACCTATACTCAAACCACAATCCGTTTGGTCGGATCTCTTTATTGTCTGAGTTTTACGGAAATTAAATTTCACTCGAGCGAAGGCCTGTTGTGACACTTTTCAAGACTTAGATTTGAGACAACTTTGGAAGACAATTTACAAAAAACTACGGGGCTCAGCAAAAAACAAATACCACAGCCATGTATATTAACTCTATCTTATTCATTGAGGCGACTTTCGTGAACATCGCTTTTCGATAAAGCAAACAGGAAGACTTGAATGACACCATATCGGTTTGCTAAAGTCACACATGCCAAAACCGATCAAATTTAAGGTTAATTTTTGAAAAAGTGAGGCGTACTCAACTGATCCAACTAACATAGCTAGGAAGTAGGTGCCATAGAAAAGGTAACTA
The DNA here is from genome assembly GCA_019787425.1 of Platygyra sinensis. Lineage (NCBI taxonomy): Eukaryota > Metazoa > Cnidaria > Anthozoa > Scleractinia > Merulinidae > Platygyra > Platygyra sinensis. The sequence continues at coordinate 15,184 of JAHPZR010045019.1, read as the reverse complement.
CAGAAAAAACACTTTGCGGCCCGACCTTTACTAAAACTTTATAACTCCTTGAACTTACCTAATTTTCGGCAATCTCCAAGTTTGGCCGCCATTTTGAAGGACTTGTCAACGTGAAGCGTAGCAGATATAAATCGAGCAGGCAGATCTAAAACCGTCAGGAATACATACGAAAGCATTCGAATGAACTTTACGTTCAATTAACAAGCGACAAAATTTGAAATTGTTCGTTAAACTTACCATTCCTACATTCCCATGTGAACATTTCTTCCAACGATTCAAACACTACAACTAGTGTTCGAATTCCCCTCGTCGATTCCACCGTAATAATTAGTCTGTGCCACCTAAACCTCGACTCGAATGTGAAGTACGAATCAAGTAACATAACCACTTTATCTTCGAGGCAACATCACGCTGGTATTTTGATTTTCTGGTGGACAAGAACTGTGATCAGGAAGCGATATTTACATCGTAAGCGTGACCGCTGACCAGCCACTGAGTGAAAAACAGAAGCGGCGCAGTGGCGAGGCGAGGGGTGTGGGGTGGTTGCAGGCGATTATAGAGTTTTTGGAAACGTTCGAACATATGCATTGAAGTATCATAATTAGCTTTAGAACTCTCTGTCTTAATGCCAAGGCAGGCTTCGTCTTGCAGACAACTTTTGTTTTGCTTAGTGTTGTTTTCTTTTTCTTTCAAATACATTTCGTCCCATAAAAGGCTGGCATCAATTCATAGATTTATAAATAAATCTTTACCATGTAAACAAACGTGTTCAGATAATTGAGACAACCGTTAAACCTCTTGTATCGCATCAGTAGTAACGTGTCTTTTCTTTGCCCAGCCCCGAGAGCGTGAGGCGGCAGAGACGCGTGACACGGCGAGACTCGCGTCTTGCGGCTTCCCTAGGCTCACAGGATACACTTGACTTCACTATCTTTAAGAGAAATAAGAGAAACTGCTCGCAGTCCTTTATTCAGTTCAACCATTTAGAGTGATTCGAGTCTTTTCAATTGAGTGAAAGTCACAAACCCATTTTTTTTTACCTCACTAGCGTGACCACTGACCACTCACGAAGTACAGTAGCTTTCTTCAAGCTCCCATAGCCAATTGCAGAAACGTGACAGAACTGGGACGAGTTTCTTATATTGATTAGATTGAAAATCTAAACATTTCAACTGAAATGTTACTGAATGAAAAGCTACCCAGCGAAGTTTAAGAGTTTTTCAGCGGAAAATTGTTCAAATGGGAACCTCGCAAAAGTTGCAAAATTCCATACAAATCCTTATAATTTGTGGCTTGTGTACCCAATCCATACGAACTCTCTATTTTAGGTGAAATTTGAAGAGCCAGCATTTTGCCATTTTCCTCCTCAAATACTTCTATTCTTGGTTAAGACTTCGGAAATTTAGTGGATCTTTCATTTGAATATCTTAGTTTTTCAAACAAACGGAAAACCAACCATACTCTTTCCCAGTCCTCTCACATTTCTGCAATTGCCTATTTAAATCTCGAGATTCCAAAGCTGTTTTAATGTCGAAAATAAAAGAAATGACCCATGAATGCCAGTGCTTGGTGGAAGGATATTTTCACCATCAAGCAGTGACGCAATGGCACTTAATTGTTGCTGTCTATAATAGAGAGATTGTAAGTTGGTTATGAAAATTACACTTGACTTTGTGACTTGTTTTGTCACAATTTGAACGGACACACGTCATTCTTAGATAATGTTTTAACGGGAAACCAAACAGCATCCATTTATTTCCAAGTAGTTATATATTAAGTCGTTCTTAGCCACCATTTTGCCAGAACAAAGTATATGTATATGTTTGGGTTGGTGTACAAATAAAACAGTTTGCTTGTAAAAACCTTTGTGTTTTTTATATCTTACATACTTATTAAAAATTGTAGAGGGTAACTGAAAATAAAAAAAAGAAAAGATGTCCTGCATAGCCGTCTTTCAAATTTGCTTTTAGCCAACAGGGAGTCGTGCACACGCATGGGGCGAAAGCAACCAAAAATTTAGGAGCAAGGGAAGGAGCTTACGTAGCCGGCCTTTTGCAGTGTATTTGTATGTACACTGTAATAAACGTGGTGCACCAAAAAAATCGGCTTACTTTGTCCTTGTCCCATGAAATAAAAAAGTACAGGATAATTGCAGATGAAAAGAACAGGGACTGGGTTTAGTGATAAAAGGTCAGAGGGAATCAAGGAATGAGCTGAAACTAGCGTAGTTCACTTGAAAATTGCATGTTGGGCCTATAGTGGAAACGCTAAATATTGTACATTGCCAGTTTTGTTAACACCATACGTAGATGACATTGGTTTCTGTTACGGAAAATCATGTTTTACAGTCAGCTTTGTATAAAGCAATGATTTTGCACGCATTCTTGGAACGGAAAAATTGTAAGTGTGGTGTTCATACCGTGCAATGGGGCATAAATAAACGTTTCTGGAAGAAAAGACACCCTATTTTATACCATTGATGACAAGCAAAAAAGTCATATGGGTACCCCGGTTGACAATATTTTAATATAGCTATATTAAAATATTGTCAACCGGGGGGTACCCATATGACTTTTTTGCTTGTCATCAATGGTATAAAATAGGGTGTCTTTTCTTCCAGAAACGTTTATTTATGCCCCATTGCACGGTATGAACACCACACTTACAATTTTTCCGTTCCCAAGAATGCGTGCAAAATCATTGCTTTATACAAAGCTGACTGTAAAACATGATTTTCCGTAACAGAAACCAATGTCATCTACGTATGGTGTTAACAAAACTGGCAATGTACAACATTTAGCGTTTTCCACTTATAGGCCCAACATGCAATTTTCAAGTGAACTACGCTAGTTTCAGCTCATTCCTTGATTCCCTCTGACCTTTTATCACTAAGCCCAGTCCCTGTTCATTTCATCTGCAATTATCCTGTACTTTTTTATTTCATGGGACAAGGACAAAGTAAGCCGATTTTTTTGGTGCACCACGTTTATTACAGTGTACATACAACAAAGCATGCAAAAGGCCGGCTACGTAAGCTCCTTCCCTTGCTCCTAAATTTTTGGTTGCTTTCGCCCATGCGTGTGCACGACTCCCTGTTGGCTAAAAGCAAATTTGAAAGACGGCTATGCAGGACACCTTTTCTTTTTTTTATTTTCAGTTACCCTCTACAATTTTTAATAAGTATGTAAAGACATAAAAACACAAAGGTTTTTACAAGCAAACTGTTTTTATTTGTACACCAACCCAAACATATACATATATTTGTTCTGGCAAAATGGTGGCTAAGAACGACTTAATATATATCTACTTGGAAATAAAATGATGCTGTTTGGTTTCCCGTTAAAACATTATCTAAGAATGACGTGTGTCCGTTCAAATTTTGACAAAACAAGTCACAAAGTCAAGTGTAATTTTCATAACCAACTTACAATCTCTCTATTATAGACAGCAACAATTAAGTGCCATTGGTCACTGCTTGATGGTGAAAATATCCTTCCACCAAGCACTGGTATTCATGGGTCATTTCTTTTATTTTCGACATTAAAACAGCTTTGGAATCTCGAGATTTAAATAGGCAATTGCAGAAACGTGAGAGGACTGGGAAAGAGTATGGTTGGTTTTCCGTTTGTTTGAAAAACTAAGATATTCAAATGAAAGATCACTAAATTTCCGAGTCTTAACCAAGAATAGAAGTATTTGGAGGAGGAAAATGGCAAAATGCGTGGCTCTTCAAATTTCACCTAAATAGAGAGTTCGTATGGATTGGGTACACAAGCCACAAATTATAAGGATTTGTATGGAATTTTGCAACTTTTGCCGAGGTTCCCATTTGAACAATTTTCCGCTGAAAAACTCTTAAACTTGCGTGGGTAGCTTTTCATTCAGTAACATTTCAGTTGAAATGTTTAGATTTTCAATCTAATCAATATAAGAAACTCGTCCCAGTTTGTCACGTTTCTGCAATTGGCTATGGGAGCTTGAAGAAAGCCTACTGTACTTCGTGAGTGGTCAGTGGTCACGCTAGTGAGGTAAAAAAAAATGGGTTTGTGACTTTCACTCAATTGAAAGACTCGAATCACTCTAAATGGTGAACTGAATAAAGGCTGCGAGCAGTTTCTCTTATTCTCTTAAAGATAGTGAAGTCAAGTATATCCTGTGAGCCTAGGGAAGCCGCAAGACGCGAGTCTCGCCGTGTCACGCGTCTCTGCCGCCTCACGCTCTCGGGGCTGGGCAAAGAAAAGACACGTTACTACTGATGCGATACAAGAGGTTTAACGGTTGTCTCAATTATCTGAACACGTTTGTTTACATGGTAAAGATTTATTTATAAATCTATGAATTGATGCCAGCCTTTTATGGGACGAAATGTATTTGAAAGAAAAAGAAAACAACACTAAGCAAAACAAAAGTTGTCTGCAAGACGAAGCCTGCCTTGGCATTAAGACAGAGAGTTCTAAAGCTAATTATGATACTTCAATGCATATGTTCGAACGTTTCCAAAAATCTCTGATAATCGTCTGCCTGCAACCACCCCACACCCCTCGCCTCGCCACTGCGCCGTACTGTTTTTCACTCAGTGGCTGGTCAGCGGTCACGCTTACGATGTAAATATCGCTTCCTGATCACAGTTCTTGTCCACCAGAAAATCAAAATACCAGCGTGATGTTGCCTCGAAGATAAAGTGGTTATGTTATTTGATTCGTACTTCACATTCGAGTCGAGGTTTAGGTGGCACAGACTAATTATTACGGTGGAATCGACGAGGGGAATTCGAACACTAGTTGTAGTGTTTGAATCGTTGGAAGAAATGTTCGCATGGGAATGTAGGAATGGTAAGTTTAACGAACAATTTCAAATTTTGTCGCTTGTTAATTGAACGTAAAGTTCATTCGAATGCTTTCGTATGTATTCCTGACGGTTTTAGATCTGCCTGCTCGATTTATATCTGCTACGCTTCACGTTGACAAGTCCTTCAAAATGGCGGCCAAACTTGGAGATTGCCGAAAATTAGGTAAGTTCAAGGAGTTATAAAGTTTTAGTAAAGGTCGGGCCGCAAAGTTTTTTTCTGTAGTTACCTTTTCTATGGCACCTACTTCCTAGCTATGTTAGTTGGATCAGTTGAGTACGCCTCACTTTTTCAAAAATTAACCTTAAATTTGATCGGTTTTGGCATGTGTGACTTTAGCAAACCGATATGGTGTCATTCAAGTCTTCCTGTTTGCTTTATCGAAAAGCGATGTTCACGAAAGTCGCCTCAATGAATAAGATAGAGTTAATATACATGGCTGTGGTATTTGTTTTTTGCTGAGCCCCGTAGTTTTTTGTAAATTGTCTTCCAAAGTTGTCTCAAATCTAAGTCTTGAAAAGTGTCACAACAGGCCTTCGCTCGAGTGAAATTTAATTTCCGTAAAACTCAGACGAATAAAGAGATCCGACCAAACGGATTGTGGTTTGAGTATAGGTACATGAATGTCTTACAACACACAAGAGATGAGCTAAATCTGTGACTCAAGCAAAATCGACCGGACCGCTCTTACAGAGACACACTCTTAAGAGTTAAACTCCCAAACAGCCAGAATGTGGTTATTTTAAATGCTTTAAGAGGGCGTACACTGCTATTGATTTTATGGGTTTACAATAGCCTGTTTCCTTTTCATAACGTAAAATATTGAAGAGCTAGTGAAGTGTTGGAAACCAAATATTCGAAAAGCACTTACCATAGCTTGTTTGAGCACAACAAGCAACAGGAGAGATGCAATCATTTTAACTTGAATAGTGCAAAAGTCTTTTACATCCACAACTGAAACAACAGTGAAAAGGTGTCTCTGAAGTAAAGAAGACTAAGAATTAATAGCAGTAAACGTATGCTGACGATATTTAAATGTCACCGCGTTTAAACAATGTAATGACATGTTTATTCTATGGTAAAATAATGTCAGTTTTGGATCTATTAAACATATTCAAACAAGAGAAGAAAGTCACAGTTTTCCAAAGCAAGACAAATGGATACTGATTACAGCTCTTGTCCGACTCTTGATTTGAACCTCAACTGGCTACAAAAAAGTCTGCCTTTTAAGTATTAAAAAATTCTGCTTACTTAACTGAGCTGTAACGCAGTTCTTAAATGTGCAATTTTGTCAGCTTGCTGTTCAAACTCTTTGCGTTTTGGAAATTAAAACACCGAAGTTCGGTTCGGCTCCATACTGGGCTCTGTAAATTTGTGCCAAAAATATTTAAACAAATACTTGAAGTTTGGGAAAACATACAGACCTAACACTTGGAGAAGTCCTCTTATTTATTTATCTCCTATAACATGATAATTTCTTGACTTTATTTATACACTAAATGGTTTGTCGAATTATTTTTTAATTGCGTGACAGTGCAATCCAAGGATAGTTTAATTTTCTACTGACAGTTAGGATGAAAATATGGCTTTTTAAATATTATGAATATTATTAGATTATAGAAATACAAAGTGAACTAGGCTGAAACAGCGTAGGATTATCTGTTTCTATCTTGACTTTGATGGCGTTTTGGGTAATTTTGGAGTCAGGCTGCTGGCAATAACGCCTGATAAAAAAGATATAACTTCTTTCAGAAATTTTAGTAGCATCGAATAGATAGCTAGTAATGTTTTTGTTGTTTTTGGCGAGTTTTGCTGTCCAGAAAAGTTATATTCTTTTCAAAATCTCAGCCTCGGGTTTATTCTTAAAATATTCTTAACTCTCTGCCAAATTTCAGGCTCGATATTCTTATAACTTGAAATACATTCTTATATAAAAAGAAAAGAGTTAATTGCAGCTGCATACTTAAATTTTTGGCAGACAGATATTTTATGTCCATTGAAAAATTAAAAGTTAGAGTGGATATGTTGATGTCTAAGCTTAGCAATAATATCGTCTGCATAATCGATATAATTGTCTCCAGACAAGTTTAAATAAAGCTTGAAAAAATGCAAGAAATTTTCTCCGCATTTGCTCAACGTCAGGGGCTGGCTTCTGGACATATCTTCGAGAATTATACGCTCTCTGTGTTATAAACTGTGGAACTACACTCTAAAATCCACTCAAAAAGCCTAATTCTAACGAGCCACCGAATAGTCCTCTTCATGATAAAACTTTTGAGGAACAAAGTGGATTCATTATTTCTAACTGTTACTGACGTCACAAGGAGCAAAGTGGTTGCTAAATTAAAGAGAATATCGTAACAGTCCGTGTGTTTAACACTGCATTTTAACCATGAACCATTTTCATATAACGTTATCAGATTTCTGTTGTTCCATTGTTTCAAATATTTTGTTGAATTCTCAACTTGAAACTCCCTGGTGTATGGTTGAAACACGCTCCTGCTGAAATTTATTAGTATTGTGTTAAGTATTGTTAAGAAATTAAACAAAGAAACCTGTTAGGTGTACTCGCTTCTCTTGTCTGAGTGTAGTCTAAATTATTGATTATTTTAGCTGACTTTGAGCCAAATTACTCATTGCAGGGAATGTGTTAGCCTTGTTAAATTGTAAAGTTGTTTTTTCGGTTTCAGAAAGCTTAACAACAACATTCTAATTTTCTATTTCGTATGCTTCACTTGAATTAAAGTTTTGATAGTCCATATATCTTGCAATATTCTTCCCTCTCAATTTGTTGATAGTGACGTCTAGTTCTCTAATATTGCTTTAAGAAACATCATTTTGTTTCTAAGGAAAACAGACAACAAGAGTTAATCCACTGGGATGAATTTACCGTGGAAATTCAACTCCCACATCTCTGAGGGCGCAAACATGCGTTATCAATTATTTTGAAGTTTACTTACATCGTCTGCGTGATCGAGCAGTAAACATATAAATTGCCTTAACAGAAGCTGGAAGTCTCTGAGGTCGGGGAACAACAACCACGTTCCCAGGCCTTTTCTTCAACCCTACCCCAACCCAGGGAAAAGGCCCTGGGAACGAGGTAGGGGGAACAAACTATTGAAATTAAAACTGGAAAAAAATCAAAATTAATTAGCTGACTCTAATTTTTATTCAAAAACTCGGAAAAATACCGAAGTACTACTGTACGTAATTCCACACATTTTCAAGGCACTAATGCAAATAAAAATTCTTATCTTTAATTTAGATATGAACCATTTCTACCAATCTGAAATAAACTTAAAATTCAGTTTTTAGACCGTCAGAAAATTGTCTTAAATATAAAGTATTATTACTTCAGCTAAATTATTCATTTAGGAGTGTCGCAAAGGAGTGTTTATTACAAGCAGTTGGCGGTATTATAGACGTTCTACCGAAATAAAAACAGTTTATGATTGCAGGCGCATTTACATTTTGGTTAGAACAATGAGTGCAAGCAAAATTTTGTAAACCACAGGGTTCTGAGCCAGCGCAAAAACCCAAGGATTTGCTAAGAAAAAATAGACCTTATCACGCAATGCTGAATCAAAAGATTTTGCCCGTCTGACCTCTCATCCAGTGCGAGGCTGGACGGGCAAAAAACAAAGCTTTTGTTCTCCTGGGACTCAAAAATGGCCGCCGTGTGGATAAAGGTCTATTAAAAAGAAGTTTACTTATGAAACATCACATTTACTTTATGACTTCCCTGCAATAATGTTGGAGCTTTCTGTGAGTGATTGAAATCATGAAACTTGAAGACAGTTTACAGGTCTTTCAGCAACACTGAAAAATAGTTACTTGATTTGAATGTTTTAATAATGCAGCAGTAGTAATGGTTTTAGAAAATGATGTATTGAAAATGATGTAATTTGTAATGGTAGTAAAGGTTTTAGAAACCTCAATTCCATAATGAGTGTACCGGCCAGTTTGTACTATGAATTTTGAAAGTATTTTCCTGCTTGAGCGCTTGCATGAGAATGCCCAAAATGGAATGGCTGGGTACAGACTCAATGTGAACTTTAATTCTTGGGTTGCACGTGACGTCATCATTTTCTAAAGTCCAAGACTATAGAGCTACCAAAGTTATTATCTTCGTCAGGCATGAGAGGGGATAAATTTATATCTGTTAACACCTTTTCAGCTCAATAACTTGCTTCGTCTAGAAACAGGCACATTTTATTTTAAATTTCAGAGTTGTGGTGGTGCGTGACATAAAGCTATGAACGTGTTTCTCGTAAAATATATACTTATCTTGGGATGTTTAGCCTCTTTAGAAGTTAAGGTATTAGGGAAAATGCTTATTTAAATGTTCGCTTGATCAGTTCAGATAACTAATCAGTGGCCCTAGATAGCTAAAGTAAGTTCCAGATGTTTACACTATTTTCCGGCCGCCATGTTGGTGTCCCTTGGAGGTACACCAACATGGCGGCTCCATAATGGGCAAAATATTTCGATTTGAGGTTTTGGGAAACGTGCAGAGCTAAAAATTGGGAAATTATCTTATTTATTTGTCTCCTATAACATTATAATTTCTTGATTTTATACACTGTATGGTTTTCGAATATTTTTAATTGCGTGACAGTGCAACCCAAGAATATTTAGCAATTATTGAATGAGGCTGAGTAGGATATGAAGAATTCTGCAGATCAAGGAGGGTGTTATCCACAAAGGCCGAAGGCCGAGGTGGATAACACCCTCCGAGATCTGCAGAATTCTTCATATCCTACGAAAGCCGAATTCAATAATTGCGTTACTGTTCATTCAAAATATTTCTTCGTTCTTAAAGGAGTTTCGCCATTTCGCTCTTTGTTTTTCTGCTCACCAAAAATATCACAACCTCATCTCCAGGTTTTCTCGGTCAACGGTTCAATAATCTGCAGCGGGCTGCACTTTTGACGTCATTTGACATCATCGGTTCAATAATTTGCAGCGGGCTGCACTTTTGACGTCATTGGTTCAATAGTCAGTAAACAGCAGCTGGTTTTAGTGAATTATGAGTGTGGTTTTAACCAATCAGAAACGGGGAATATTTTGAATGAATAATAACTTCTTACTAACCGAGCGCGAGGGCCGTACCGGGGAATATTGGCCCGAGGTCGTGGCAAAAACGAAAACGACCGAGGGCCAATATTCCCCAGTACGGCTCGAGCTAGCTAGGTTAGTAAGTAGTTTATTATATGGCACTAGTGCTTGTTTGTTTTAAGTTAAAACGCACTAGTCCGGTCACTTCAATTCAAAGGGCTTCCTTCGTGTGTTTTTGATGACGTGAGCAACTCGCAAAAGAACAAGCTACCACGGGTTTGAAAACAAATTCAGTGAACGTAAATCATGTTGAGTATAAACAAGGCTTCAAGAACGATTTGTAACGGAAAGTCTCAACAGCCCCAGTTTGCTTAAATTCGGAAAATAGTTTCTTGCGCGTCACAAAACATGGCCGGGGATGAAGAAATGTCAAAGTTGGTTGCTGTGAAATCATTCAAACATATACACAGCTAATGAAGAGAAGAGTCAATCCTCCATCCTCTCGATAACAGTTCGACGCTTCTTTTCATTCTCAATCTGGACAATTCTGCGCTGAAAATTGGAAATTGTTGCAGTTTGTACTCTCGTCCGTGTTTCCTGCATTTGTTCATAAAGAATATTTCAGTGGACAAGAAGTTGTCAAGCTCCTTCGCAGGTAGGATTTAACTCTCTCATTTGTTATACCGTTACCTTACAATTAGTGGAGAAGAGTTTTCAGATCGGTAGCCATCTCCTTATGTGTGTTTAGCATATTTTTGCTTCTTTATAAAATCGTCAATGGCCTCCCGGCTTTCGCCGATGCCTGATTCAGTCTCTACATTAGACGTTTCCAGATCTTCAGGATAATAAAATTCGCTTCGTGAAAATTTGTCTTCCTCGTTCCCGACCAAGAAAGAACCAATCAGAACGCTCGGATTTACCTCAAGCCTATCTTGCCATATAATAATAAGAGATATTTCATTTATGCATCTACTAATGTTAACCCCGATAGAGGGGACCCTGGGCAAGAGAGTACAAGAGACAAATACATTTGAGCAAAACAATAAAAAATGTTCGCCACTACTAGCGATTAAAATTGTTTACACGCAGGACTTCAGCGACGCTACGTTCGCGTCTCACATGATAATAAAGGACCCGAATTCTTAGTTTGTCCTTCTCGATGAGAAAGTGAAAGTACTGAGTTTTGCTCTCGATTAATGCTCACCGTGGAAATATTTTTTTTTTTAATGCTTGTCTCATCGATGACTGATGAAGTCGGCACTTTATCACTCAGTTTTTACTAAAAATTGCGAGTGGAAGACGTTCGGCACGATCATGTGTTTATAACATCGGAATGAAAGTTACGCTATTCGTTTGTTAGAAGTCCTTAGATGTAAACCGTTAGACAAACGTTTAAGTCCGTAGATGTAGAGCGTTAGACAACCGTTAAATGGCTCCAGCCATCCGTTAGAAGAAAGTGCGTAACCGTTAGAACGTTTTCTTCATCCGTTAGACATACTTAGATAGCCGTTAGACTGTTAGGAGGAAGCGTTAGAACGCTTTGATCATCCGTTAGGCACAACTAGATAACCGTTAGAACGTTAGGACAAAACGTTAGAATGCTGTGAAGGCCGTTAACTATCCGGTAGCTATCCGTCCGTTAGAGAGCGTTTAACGGATAAGCGTTAAGGTACGTTTTCCCGTTCACGGTCACATATGTGGGGCCTTAGACTTTCCAGAAAAAGTTTTGTCGAAATTCCCACAGAGGGGCTCCAAAACTTGGTCAAATCAGATCAAATATCCCCAGGTATTCCGTCAATTTATATTGAAAATGAGTAGACAGATTCGAAGTAGTGGTTTTGTACAAATATAAAAACAAGTGTTTACCTCTATTAAAAACAGCAGTCTTCCAGGGCTTTGCTAAAGCCCTGAAAGCCGCGCTACTTCAATTCCAAGATGGACGGCGCAACAGTTGCCTTTTTCGTAAACGGTCGATGCCATTTTCGCGACACTATAACTAATAGATTTCGCATTCGCAGACTGTAGCATATAGTCGACGTTTAATTTTATTGCACATCTTTTTTAAAAAACAGCATGTGATTTTGAAAATTTTATTGTAGTAATTATATGCAAAAATTACTTTGAAAAACGTTTACTGTGTATTTTGTTGCATAATATTTTGTTGTCTTCGCTTGAGCTCCCTCGGCAAGGTCGTCTAGCTCACTAACATCGAGGCATACAAAGCGCTGTTAATCTTCTTTCCTTTGCTTTCTTTCCACGGTCTGAAGGAAAGAGATGGTCAATCCCCAAATCAAAACTTGGAAAAATTTTCTTCATTTGAATTCCTTAATATTTGTACTTGAGAGTTGAATTACCCGCTTTGAAATGGTTTCAAATTGTGCCAGGGAAACACAGAAGTTAAAGCATGACGTGACAACCGTCATCGCGTTGTTTGCATACTCTCATCTAAACACGCCTATCGACCAATGAGAATGCGCGTACTGTCCTAAATATTTCGAGATTTATTCTTTTGATGACTGGTTCATTTAATTCCCTTCGAGGGTTAATTTCATGAAGCTCTCTTGGCTTACATATACACTGTACAAATTTTGGCTTCCTGAAGGCAAGGAACCACCATAAAAAGGGGGAAAAATATGAAAGTAACGAGTTTTGTTTTCTTCAGTTGCAACAGACTCAGGTGAAAAATTAGAATACGAAGCTATGCCGCGAGTCCTTTCTTTTATCTTTCTACCTCGTTCATTGATCTTCTTTTTACGTAATAAAAAGATTATTTTTTCTTACCTAAAAAGAAAGAATTATAAACACTTCTTTTCAGCCTCAACTTTATTGTTTTCTACTTTCTCAACGTGGCGTCCCACTATGCATAGAATATGATGCTTACAATTAAAGAGCTACTTTACATAGAATAATATAACCTAATATCATACTTATTCAATTGTTTCACGTGGCTCGATACCCTTTGATAGAACAATAGAAAAAACGACAGAGACAATGTCCCAAGCCTAAAAACAAAAACATCCCCTACACTAGAACAACAAATTGAATTACAAACTTGCGAGAGCTGCTACACATCCCATTTCGATAAGACTGTACAAAATACTTCAAGTCAACAAACTGCGTTTTTACATGTTGTGAATTACTTTTATGCTCTGATTAAATTTCTCGATACAAGATTACATCATGCAAGCTCATCGCTAATCACTCTCGCTCGTTCGACTCGATCTGACGTGTACAAAAGATCTCTTCTTTGTCTCTTCTCAGTTTTAAGTAAACATTAACAGCGTCATGCACGCCCTTATCACGTAATCATATTCGCGACGTGCATATTATTGACAGAACTGAAACTCCATAAATCATGGCCATAAAAATGCTTCCTTTCCCATCGCCCCCTACTTCAAAAAAGTGAGTAGAGGATCAGTTAGAAATGTAGCATGAAACCGTACAACAGAAATATTGACAAATTAACAATTATATAAATAATTCCTTCTAAGCCTTCATCCTATATTCTCGTGACTGCCATTTTGTATTGGAGCGCTGTTATGAGGACTGAATGACATGTCTGAGTCACTTGAAGATGTATTTAAAGCGGATGAAACTTGGGAACAAGCACAGATGGGTGCAGGCAAGGCAGGCAATGAATCAACTTTTTATAAAAAAATTTCATCGGTCGGGCGATATGGGAAAAGAAATATTCTATTGGTATTACTGAATATAAAGATGGCGTTTAACTAGAATTGATGAAATATTCACTGCCAAGCTCTCGCATATACTATACATAATATGGTCTTTTCACTTTGTTGTTTTGGAGCGTAAGACGGTTTTGGCCCACATGCTTAGCGCTTTTTACCTCAGGGTAGAGCCTTCCGGCATAAAACTTTGTAAAGTAAATATCCCCTTCCTGGAGGAGTTTCTAAGACCGTCACTATATTGAGTATTAACTGCTAAAGACAAACCGCGCGTGACCCTTCGAATATTTACTGGAAACGGAGAAAATCTCCCAATAAATTGATAAAAAACCGTATCGAGGCTCACAAAACAACTCGAGAGTTTAGGCTAACAAAGTGACAGGCACACGCTTAATAGTATGTGCCGTTAAATACAAGTGCGTTTATCGTGAGTGAAAATTGTCCATTCCTTGTTAGTTAGAATTTAGAATTTCTAGAATTTAGAAGCTGTCGAAATGCGCAATATTATATCACTCGAAAGCGAAAAAAAAAAAAAACATTTTTAAGGCTGTCTACTGAAAAAGGTACTCAAAGAACCTACTCCCTCTCTCCCGCCCATTATCACCCAACTGTTAGAAATCACCCATTAGTTATCTCGTGACAGGCTAGTACCCTGTCGTGGTAGCATCAAGGCTTACTAAACATGTAAAAATTCGGGAGTTTAGGCCAGCAAGGTGACAGGCAAACGCTCAACAGTATATGTGCTGTTAAAGACAAGTGGGTTTATTTTAAGAGTGAAAATTGGTCCATTTTTGTTAGTTAGAATGTAGAAATTCTAGAATTTAGGATCTGTCGAAATACACCGTATTACTGTAATAACCAAATCAATGCGCGCGCCTCGATTGGTCAATCAGCTATGGTTTATTATGCCAGTAAACTCATGGAAAAATCGCACGTCTTTTGAATTTTTATATAAAAGCATTATACCACAAATTTCTATGGTTTATAGGCATGAAAAACCCCTTGGGATATTGGAAGAACACTCGAAGGATTCGTGAATCACTCGCCTGCGGCTCGTAATTTATGAATTCTTCCCGTGTTCTACCAACATCCTGCGTCATTTATCAGCCTATAAACCATAGAAACTTGTGGTCTGTTGCCTAATTATATCACCTGAAGGCGAATAAAAAAACATTTTTCAGGTTGTTTTCCGAAAAATTACTCAAGGAACATACCCCTACCACCCCTGAACAATCCCTGGATGCGGGCTCATTGCTAAGCCTACAACTCTTCAAAAGCTAGTTACCCTCCTGCTGCACATGTTAGAGTTTTTATTTGTAGTTTGTTTCATAGAAGACTTCCACTTCGTCTGGTTGAAAGTAACGACTTCCTGCCAGGAATGATTCTGCGAACTCGCTACCAATTTTGTGTCCATATGGTGGATTGTAGGTGTGTCCAAGGCGTGAGTTTGAATCTTTGTTTGATGAGGCATCGGAGGCAAGGTAAATATCCGATCCAGATCCAAATAAGAGTACCTCTGTATAGCAGCTGTATATAGCATACTCATAAGAATAAGCTACTCCTGGTGGTCTGAATGTTACTGGTCCCCAGCCTG
>JAHPZR010045018.1:22500-27629 GCA_019787425.1 Platygyra sinensis | reverse complement strand
TTTGTAATGGTAGTAAAGGTTTTAGAAACCTCAATTCCATAATGAGTGTACCGGCCAGTTTGTACTATGAATTTTGAAAGTATTTTCCTGCTTGAGCGCTTGCATGAGAATGCCCAAAATGGAATGGCTGGGTACAGACTCAATGTGAACTTTAATTCTTGGGTTGCACGTGACGTCATCATTTTCTAAAGTCCAAGACTATAGAGCTACCAAAGTTATTATCTTCGTCAGGCATGAGAGGGGATAAATTTATATCTGTTAACACCTTTTCAGCTCAATAACTTGCTTCGTCTAGAAACAGGCACATTTTATTTTAAATTTCAGAGTTGTGGTGGTGCGTGACATAAAGCTATGAACGTGTTTCTCGTAAAATATATACTTATCTTGGGATGTTTAGCCTCTTTAGAAGTTAAGGTATTAGGGAAAATGCTTATTTAAATGTTCGCTTGATCAGTTCAGATAACTAATCAGTGGCCCTAGATAGCTAAAGTAAGTTCCAGATGTTTACACTATTTTCCGGCCGCCATGTTGGTGTCCCTTGGAGGTACACCAACATGGCGGCTCCATAATGGGCAAAATATTTCGATTTGAGGTTTGGGAAAACGTGCAGAGCTAAAAATTGGGAAATTATCTTATTTATTTGTCTCCTATAACATTATAATTTCTTGATTTTATACACTGTATGGTTTTCGAATTATTTTTAATTGCGTGACAGTGCAACCCAAGAATATTTAGCAATTATTGAATGAGGCTGAGTAGGATATGAAGAATTCTGCAGATCAAGGAGGGTGTTATCCACAAAGGCCGAAGGCCGAGGTGGATAACACCCTCCGAGATCTGCAGAATTCTTCATATCCTACGAAAGCCGAATTCAATAATTGCGTTACTGTTCATTCAAAATATTTCTTCGTTCTTAAAGGAGTTTCGCCATTTCGCTCTTTGTTTTTCTGCTCACCAAAAATATCACAACCTCATCTCCAGGTTTTCTCGGTCAACGGTTCAATAATCTGCAGCGGGCTGCACTTTTGACGTCATTTGACATCATCGGTTCAATAATTTGCAGCGGGCTGCACTTTTGACGTCATTGGTTCAATAGTCAGTAAACAGCAGCTGGTTTTAGTGAATTATGAGTGTGGTTTTAACCAATCAGAAACGGGGAATATTTTGAATGAATAATAACTTCTTACTAACCGAGCGCGAGGGCCGTACCGGGGAATATTGGCCCGAGGTCGTGGCAAAAACGAAAACGACCGAGGGCCAATATTCCCCAGTACGGCTCGAGCTAGCTAGGTTAGTAAGTAGTTTATTATATGGCACTAGTGCTTGTTTGTTTTAAGTTAAAACGCACTAGTCCGGTCACTTCAATTCAAAGGGCTTCCTTCGTGTGTTTTTGATGACGTGAGCAACTCGCAAAAGAACAAGCTACCACGGGTTTGAAAACAAATTCAGTGAACGTAAATCATGTTGAGTATAAACAAGGCTTCAAGAACGATTTGTAACGGAAAGTCTCAACAGCCCCAGTTTGCTTAAATTCGGAAAATAGTTTCTTGCGCGTCACAAAACATGGCCGGGGATGAAGAAATGTCAAAGTTGGTTGCTGTGAAATCATTCAAACATATACACAGCTAATGAAGAGAAGAGTCAATCCTCCATCCTCTCGATAACAGTTCGACGCTTCTTTTCATTCTCAATCTGGACAATTCTGCGCTGAAAATTGGAAATTGTTGCAGTTTGTACTCTCGTCCGTGTTTCCTGCATTTGTTCATAAAGAATATTTCAGTGGACAAGAAGTTGTCAAGCTCCTTCGCAGGTAGGATTTAACTCTCTCATTTGTTATACCGTTACCTTACAATTAGTGGAGAAGAGTTTTCAGATCGGTAGCCATCTCCTTATGTGTGTTTAGCATATTTTTGCTTCTTTATAAAATCGTCAATGGCCTCCCGGCTTTCGCCGATGCCTGATTCAGTCTCTACATTAGACGTTTCCAGATCTTCAGGATAATAAAATTCGCTTCGTGAAAATTTGTCTTCCTCGTTCCCGACCAAGAAAGAACCAATCAGAACGCTCGGATTTACCTCAAGCCTATCTTGCCATATAATAATAAGAGATATTTCATTTATGCATCTACTAATGTTAACCCCGATAGAGGGGACCCTGGGCAAGAGAGTACAAGAGACAAATACATTTGAGCAAAACAATAAAAAATGTTCGCCACTACTAGCGATTAAAATTGTTTACACGCAGGACTTCAGCGACGCTACGTTCGCGTCTCACATGATAATAAAGGACCCGAATTCTTAGTTTGTCCTTCTCGATGAGAAAGTGAAAGTACTGAGTTTTGCTCTCGATTAATGCTCACCGTGGAAATATTTTTTTTTTTAATGCTTGTCTCATCGATGACTGATGAAGTCGGCACTTTATCACTCAGTTTTTACTAAAAATTGCGAGTGGAAGACGTTCGGCACGATCATGTGTTTATAACATCGGAATGAAAGTTACGCTATTCGTTTGTTAGAAGTCCTTAGATGTAAACCGTTAGACAAACGTTTAAGTCCGTAGATGTAGAGCGTTAGACAACCGTTAAATGGCTCCAGCCATCCGTTAGAAGAAAGTGCGTAACCGTTAGAACGTTTTCTTCATCCGTTAGACATACTTAGATAGCCGTTAGACTGTTAGGAGGAAGCGTTAGAACGCTTTGATCATCCGTTAGGCACAACTAGATAACCGTTAGAACGTTAGGACAAAACGTTAGAATGCTGTGAAGGCCGTTAACTATCCGGTAGCTATCCGTCCGTTAGAGAGCGTTTAACGGATAAGCGTTAAGGTACGTTTTCCCGTTCACGGTCACATATGTGGGGCCTTAGACTTTCCAGAAAAAGTTTTGTCGAAATTCCCACAGAGGGGCTCCAAAACTTGGTCAAATCAGATCAAATATCCCCAGGTATTCCGTCAATTTATATTGAAAATGAGTAGACAGATTCGAAGTAGTGGTTTTGTACAAATATAAAAACAAGTGTTTACCTCTATTAAAAACAGCAGTCTTCCAGGGCTTTGCTAAAGCCCTGAAAGCCGCGCTACTTCAATTCCAAGATGGACGGCGCAACAGTTGCCTTTTTCGTAAACGGTCGATGCCATTTTCGCGACACTATAACTAATAGATTTCGCATTCGCAGACTGTAGCATATAGTCGACGTTTAATTTTATTGCACATCTTTTTTAAAAAACAGCATGTGATTTTGAAAATTTTATTGTAGTAATTATATGCAAAAATTACTTTGAAAAACGTTTACTGTGTATTTTGTTGCATAATATTTTGTTGTCTTCGCTTGAGCTCCCTCGGCAAGGTCGTCTAGCTCACTAACATCGAGGCATACAAAGCGCTGTTAATCTTCTTTCCTTTGCTTTCTTTCCACGGTCTGAAGGAAAGAGATGGTCAATCCCCAAATCAAAACTTGGAAAAATTTTCTTCATTTGAATTCCTTAATATTTGTACTTGAGAGTTGAATTACCCGCTTTGAAATGGTTTCAAATTGTGCCAGGGAAACACAGAAGTTAAAGCATGACGTGACAACCGTCATCGCGTTGTTTGCATACTCTCATCTAAACACGCCTATCGACCAATGAGAATGCGCGTACTGTCCTAAATATTTCGAGATTTATTCTTTTGATGACTGGTTCATTTAATTCCCTTCGAGGGTTAATTTCATGAAGCTCTCTTGGCTTACATATACACTGTACAAATTTTGGCTTCCTGAAGGCAAGGAACCACCATAAAAAGGGGGAAAAATATGAAAGTAACGAGTTTTGTTTTCTTCAGTTGCAACAGACTCAGGTGAAAAATTAGAATACGAAGCTATGCCGCGAGTCCTTTCTTTTATCTTTCTACCTCGTTCATTGATCTTCTTTTTACGTAATAAAAAGATTATTTTTTCTTACCTAAAAAGAAAGAATTATAAACACTTCTTTTCAGCCTCAACTTTATTGTTTTCTACTTTCTCAACGTGGCGTCCCACTATGCATAGAATATGATGCTTACAATTAAAGAGCTACTTTACATAGAATAATATAACCTAATATCATACTTATTCAATTGTTTCACGTGGCTCGATACCCTTTGATAGAACAATAGAAAAAACGACAGAGACAATGTCCCAAGCCTAAAAACAAAAACATCCCCTACACTAGAACAACAAATTGAATTACAAACTTGCGAGAGCTGCTACACATCCCATTTCGATAAGACTGTACAAAATACTTCAAGTCAACAAACTGCGTTTTTACATGTTGTGAATTACTTTTATGCTCTGATTAAATTTCTCGATACAAGATTACATCATGCAAGCTCATCGCTAATCACTCTCGCTCGTTCGACTCGATCTGACGTGTACAAAAGATCTCTTCTTTGTCTCTTCTCAGTTTTAAGTAAACATTAACAGCGTCATGCACGCCCTTATCACGTAATCATATTCGCGACGTGCATATTATTGACAGAACTGAAACTCCATAAATCATGGCCATAAAAATGCTTCCTTTCCCATCGCCCCCTACTTCAAAAAAGTGAGTAGAGGATCAGTTAGAAATGTAGCATGAAACCGTACAACAGAAATATTGACAAATTAACAATTATATAAATAATTCCTTCTAAGCCTTCATCCTATATTCTCGTGACTGCCATTTTGTATTGGAGCGCTGTTATGAGGACTGAATGACATGTCTGAGTCACTTGAAGATGTATTTAAAGCGGATGAAACTTGGGAACAAGCACAGATGGGTGCAGGCAAGGCAGGCAATGAATCAACTTTTTATAAAAAAATTTCATCGGTCGGGCGATATGGGAAAAGAAATATTCTATTGGTATTACTGAATATAAAGATGGCGTTTAACTAGAATTGATGAAATATTCACTGCCAAGCTCTCGCATATACTATACATAATATGGTCTTTTCACTTTGTTGTTTTGGAGCGTAAGACGGTTTTGGCCCACATGCTTAGCGCTTTTTACCTCAGGGTAGAGCCTTCCGGCATAAAACTTTGTAAAGTAAATATCCCCTTCCTGGAGGAGTTTCTAAGACCGTCACTATATTGAGTATTAACTGCTAAAGACAAACCGCGCGTGACCCTTCGAATAT
>JAHPZR010045018.1:10000-17500 GCA_019787425.1 Platygyra sinensis | reverse complement strand
GAAAAGTCAGTCCTTTTTTCCTTCCTCCGCCCGTTTATCTTCCTTTCATTGCCGTCTTTTCTCTATTTTTTGCCATTTTACATGGCTTGGAGGCGGCCTTAAGGATCAAGGTGAAATTATGGGTGATAGGAGTCAAATTCTTTAACACCGTTTTCATAAATCCAGACACATATATACGCGTCTTATTTAGCCTTGCCATATTCCTAATAATTCCTATTCGTTTTATGCAGGTACCATAAAAACTCTTTTGTCCAGGTAGATCATCTCAGTCATAAATACAAAATGAAATTAGCAATGCAGAATTCCTTTAACTTATGAATTACAAGCGCCTCTCATTGCTTCAGAGGTCGCTGAAGTCGGAGCTAAAAGTTCGAGATGCTCTGTCTCTACTATGACTTGGTTTTCTGAAATTGTGACTTAGAAAAAGGCAGAAAAAGTTACCTTGACCAACTACACTCTTCTTACTGGTAATTACTCTAGTTTTTCTTACTGAGGCCTCAACGTTCATCGCTTCAGTTGGCTAAGTGGAGCCCCGTGTCAAGCAGTCTGTACACGTCTAGAATGGACTGTCTAGAGTTAAGGTAGTTCATACAGTTTTTTTTCACATAAATAAGCTCCCTCTGTGAATCCAAGTGTTAATGTATGTTCTAATTGTCGTTATAATTTTCTATATTAATTTCTGCGTTTGGGAAAACCTCAAAAATACTCTTCTCCGTCTCCCTCTCTGGTGCATAAGCTCGCTTCAGGCTATAAGGTTAAGGTTTTTTTTTATACTTACCCTCCACAGTGGCGACCAGAATAAAATGGGCAAACGTCAAAGCCTGTATCCATTGCTTTTTACACTGCATGTTCATCCGCGACAAGGACTGCCTGACAGGGGCGAAATCTGAAACGGATTGAGAAAAAAGTGGTACAGCCGTTAATATGTCATGATCAGTGCAATTTAATTAGTGATCAAGGTATTGGGATAAGTAAAGCAAATATTTTAAAAAGTGCGATGAATGAATAAATGAATTGACTGAATGAATTATTAATTAAATTATGATTAACTTCTTATTAGTGCGTGAGTCATTTGATCGGTTTCGACATTTCAAAATTCCAACCGCTACGAAAAAATTTTAGACATGTGCTCATATCAGCATCAGGCATCAGTCGAGACAAAGGAAAGGTGAATCTGCATTCGGGCCAAGTAACTCACAACGGAGCTTATCCGGTTACTGCAGCATGAAGCGCCTAGCAAATTTCTCACCCCACCGGATGGAATGCTAGTCCATCGCAAGGCGGTTACCCTCATGCATTAAATCCGCCGGTACCTATTTATACACCTGGGTGGAGAGAGGCACCGTGAGATTTTGCCCAATTGACACCATCAGAAAAGTACATTTTGACTGTCCCCCGACAGGGGACTTCGAACACGGCGCCTCTAAACCATAAAGGCTATTAGTGTCCTCCAAACTTAGGTACCAAAGTGATTAGCATCTTTACTCACCTTGATCTCTTCCACAAGCAAATCCCATACTAGCCGATTTGTTCACTTGAGCAGGAGGTAAAGATAAAAGACGTGAAGACAAGAGAAGATTCCTACAAAGAATGATTAATCATGAACTGTACACTAGATTCTCTTATCTGATTGGTTTATCGGCCCATTGGTCCTATTTTAGCAATGTGGTCAGCCGTTTTACGCCACATTAGGCGATTGTTCCTATATTTTATAAGAGGTTTATATTTGGCCGACGAACTGCCATCCAAGCCGCCTCTGGTTTAGGACTAACAACATTTGGCCCCTTTCGCAATCTTTTAAGTTCATCCTGGCCTCTACAATGTCATGAAAAAAAACTAACAGACACTACTCGGAAGAAGGGCGATTACCGTTTCTGTTGTTTTAAATACAAAAACTAAACAATTATAAGTGAGCAATGAAATAGAAGATTTTCATTAACTTTTTGTTCTTATTTTTATTTTTAGATAATGAATCATCTTTTTTTATGTAGTTATATCCAATGTAAATGATGCTGAATTTTTCTATTTTTATAATTAAGTGTTTCGGATGCATTACTAGCTGAAACAGTGCTATTTAAAAACTCGAATTAGGAAATAAAATAAAGTTTTGTGTACGTACAAATCGTTATGTAATAAGCGTGTATGCGTGAGTTTGTTGTAGATAAACTAGTTTATTGTGTATTATGTATGTATCGTATGTATTTGTGGTCACCCTGCTTGGTGTGTGTTATTTTGTCTGGCCGCACGTCGTCTTTGCGGCGCGCTAGTTGAAGGACCGTTGACACTTGGAAATTGGCGGGTCAACGCTCCCTCATCTAAATACAAGCCTTTGTGTTAACTTCTACATATACGCTTTACTGTTGCGTTTAAAAAAAAAAAAAAAAAAAAAAATATTGCTCCAGTAAAAATCAATGAGTTGCGTGGTAAAATAACTGCAAGTTCTTATGTTGACTAGGTTTACTAATTAAAATTACTTAACACTCCTGTGACTCGAAAATTAAAAAAAAAATAAAAAATTAGGTAGATCTGACAAATATCGACTTCATTCCTTTTCACTCCTCTATGAGATCATGTGACGGACTATCAAATCCGAACTGGTTATATATGTGTCCGACAATCGTTTTTACCATCGGGACATGTTTTGTCTGATGACGAGTCACGTGTGGGAAAGAAATCTATTAAGCGCTTATCTGTAAAATCCATGACCGTCCCTCATTTATTGCCTTATGGACGTCAGATCTAGCTCACTTTCTGGACGCTGGCGTGTGGAAGCCGAGTGAAATCGAGTTTCTTCTTTTGGCTACAAATGGAACCTTCATGTGATATATAAAACGCATTCCCTGCTTGGATCCCGTACTTGTTCGCCCACTTACCAGGCAATATCACGTGACCACCGTCGGCCTTATACACGTCATCACTTTCCATGGTACAGTCAGTCGGTGGCGTTTTGGGATAGACACCGTAAAAAGACACGATTCTTTTTCAGGAAATCAAAACGCCAGACAGACAGAATTGCAATAAGGCTCTGGTATTATCAAGGGCTTAGACAAAGAACGGAAATATCATCGTATCAAGTTCCATCTTGGTATTCGTTCACTTTGTTACAGTTTAAAATATTCTACTTTTTCCGCTTTGCTTTTATTGAACTTAACCTCGTTTTAACTCCTTCAATAAAGGCCTTCTTTATCATCAACATAAGATTTTCTCCATTAATGGTCGTTAATACATTTCTTGTACCAGGTAACAGTTCATGTTATAGAAAATGTGAACAATTTTCCTAGTGGTGATCATTTCGTAAATTCTCAGTTATTATGACCCGCACCATTTGCTTAAAATGAGAAAGTCCGTAGCTGGCCACGTGATCAAAACTTGATTTTAAAATTATGTATTACCGTTTTCTGACACAAATTTTGCACTTAAAACTTCAAGGAAAATGTTGAAAAGATGATGTGGTAACGTTTATAGCACATCGGAACGTAACTATCACACACTTAACAAGATATAAATAAAAAGTAGTTTTGGCCGCCATGTTGGAGGGCAAGAGTATATGCCCTCCAACATGGCGGCCAATACAAATCATACTAATTTGTTGAAGAATCAAAGTACCATAAAATATCTCCCTTAAATGCGTTTTCCCTCAAATTTCGGTTGTAAGATAATTTTTATGTGTTCTGTCTATTTTTGGCATCAGCAAGATTACAACTCGCTGTTTAAGGGAGGCATTAGTCACGTGACCTCTTAGTGCAAGAGGCTTTATTGTCCGTCGTTCTCATGTTAACAGGTTTCCAAGAAGTACATGTTTGGGGACCCAAAATGAAGGAAAATCTCACTTTGGTAAGATTACAACTAAAAGTGATTTGTGCGGCTAAGTAACCAAGAGTGATCAAAATCAAATTTTTCTTTGAAAAGTAAATACATACTAGATCGCACTGGTCATGGAAAGTTAAGAACTTATCATGCTTGTTAATGGAACTGATCAAAATTGCGTCAAGATCAGATTTCTTTTTCTTTTCTCTTCAATTCATACTTCATCACGCGGGTCATAATATGAGAATTTACGAAATGATCACCACTAGGAAATTGTTCCAACAATTTTCTTATAACTGTTACTGTAAGAAATGTATTACGACAATTATGGAGAAAATCTATGTTGATGATAAGGCTTTATTAAGGGTTAAAGGGTTAAGTTTCAATAAAAGCGGAGAAAAGTAGATTTTAAACTGTACAAGTGCGAATACCAGTGGAACTTGATACAATGTTTCCCTTTCTTTTGTCTAAGCCTTGATCCAGCCTTATTTGCAATTCTGGCGTTTGATCCTGAAAAATAAACGTCTTTACGGTGTCAGCAAACGCCACCGACTGTACATGGAAAGTGATGACGTGTATGGCCGACAGTGGCACGTGATATTTGCCTGTTAAGTGGGCGAACATACGGGACAAGCAGGGAATGCAGTTTATCACTGAAGTTCCATTTGTGCCAGAAACTCGATTCACTCGGCTTCCAGCTCCAGAAGTGACAGATACTGACGTCCAAGGCAATAAATGGGGAGGTCAGTGATTTTCACAGATAATCGCAATGGATTTCTTTCCACGTGCTCTCATCAGACAAAACATGTCCCGTGGTAGAAAGCGATTGCAGGACAACATAATATAAACCAGTTCGGATTTGATAGCCGTCACATGATCTCATAGAGGAGTGAAAAAGGAATGAAGTCATATTTTCAGATCTACCTAATTTATTCGAGTCACAGTGTTAGAGTATTAATATGTAAACCTATTCAACTTGCAGTTATTTTACCCGCAACTTCATTGATTTTTTACTGGAGCAATATTTTTTTTTACCACAGTAAGCGTATTGTAGAAGTTAACAAAGGCTTGTATTTAGAGGGGGACCCCATTCAAGTGCAACGTCTTCAACTAGCGCGCGCAAATGACGCGTGCGGCCCAATAACACCAAGCAGGTGCACACATACATACATACATACATACATACATACACACACTCCCGCAATACACGCTTATACATAGATTTGTAACGTACACAAACTTATTTCTATTCGGATTTTTAAATAGCACTGTTGCGCTAGTATCTCCGAAAACACTTAATTGTAAAATAGAAAAATGTAAGCACATTTAATTGGATATACATAAAAAAATTGATTCATATCTAAAAATAAAAATAAGAAAAAAAAAGTATAATGATCGTCTATTTGCTCTTAAATTGTTTAAGTTTGTATTTAAAACACAGAAAGGGTATCAGCCTTCCGAGTAGTGTCTGGTAGTTTATTCCATGCATTGGAGGCCAGATGACGAAAAGATTGAAGGCCAAATGTTGTTGTCCTAACAGCAGGCGGCTTCAGTGTCGGCCATATAAACCTCTTATAATATAGGAACAAGCCTAATGTGCGTAAACGGCTGACCAATATGCTAAAATAGGACCTGCCGATAACGCAATCAGAATAGAGAATCTTGTTACAGTCATGATTATCATCTTTGTAGGATCTTCTCTTGGTCTTCACGTCTTTCCTCCTGCTGTGAACAAATGGCTGTTGGTGTTGCTTGTGGAAGAATCACGGTGAGTAAAAGATGCTAATTCTGTACCTAGTTGGGAGGCACGATAGCCTTATGGTTTAGAGCGCCGTGTTCGAGCCCTGGCGGGGGACATGCTGTTCTGTTCTTGGGCAAAATCTCACGGTGCCTCTCTCCACCCAGGTGTATAAATAGGTACCGGCGGATTTAATGCTGAGGGTAACCCTGCGATGGACTAGCATTCCATCCAGGGGGGGGTAGAAATATTGCTAGTCGCTTCATGCTGCCAGAAACCGGGATAAGCTCCGGTGTGATGAGTTACTTGGCCCGAATGCAGAATTCACCTTTACCTTTGTCTCGACTGATGCCTGATGCTGAATTATGAGCCGTCTAAAATTTTTTCGGTCAGCGGTTGGAATTTTGAAATGCGAACCGCTCAAATTGACCACTCACGAAATAAAGAGTGAATCAAATTAATTAATTAATTCATTCATTCATTCATTTATTCATTCATTCACTTTTTAAAATTAATTGCTTACTTACCCAATACATTGATCATTAATTAAATTGCACTGATCATGACATATTTAACGGCTGTCCACTTTTTTCTCAATCCGTTCAGATTTTAGCCCCTGTCAAAGCAGTCCTTGTCGCGGAGGAACATGCAGTTGTAAAAAGCAATGGATACAGCTGTGACTGTTTGCCATTTTATTCTGGTCGCCACTGTGAGGGTAAGTATAAAAAACCTAACCATTATAGCTTGACAGAGCATTTGCACCAGAGAGGGAGAAGAGAAGAGTTTTTTGAGGTTTTCCCAAACCCAAAATTAATAAGAACAAAATTAATAACAACAAATTAGAACATACATTAAACTTGGAGTCACAAGAGGGAGCTTATTTTGTGAAAAAAAACTGTATGAAACTACTTAACTCTAGACAGTCCATTCTGCGTGTACAAGGACTGCTTTTGACACGGCTCCACTTAGCCAACTGAAGCCGATGAACGTTGAGCCTCAGTAAGAAAATTAGAGTAATTACCAGTAAGAAGAGTGTAGTTGGTCAAGGTAACTTTTTCTGCCTTTTTCTAAGTCACAATTTCAGAAAACCAAGTCATAGTAGAGACAGAGCATCTCGAACTTTTAGCTCCGACTTCAGCGACCTCTGAAGCAATGAGAGGCGCTTGTAATTCATAAGTTAAAGGAATTCTGCATTGCTAATTTCATTTTGTATTTATGACTGAGATGATCTACCTGGACAAAAGAGTTTTTATGGTACCTGCATAAAACGAATAGGAATTATTAGGAATATGGCAAGGCTAAATAAGACGCGTATATATGTGTCTGGATTTATGAAAACGGTGTTAAAGAATTTGACTCCTATCACCCATATTTCACCTTGATCCTTAAGGCCGCCTCCAAGCCATGTAAAATGGCAAAAAATAGAGAAAAGACGGCAATGAAAGGAAGATAAACGGGCGGAGGAAGGAAAAAAGGACTGACTTTTCTTTTAGTTTTTATATCGTCACCTTTGGCGAGAAAAAAAAAGTAACGCCCCCTTAAGGCGCGAGTTTAATTCTTTAAGACGTAGTAATTTTTTGCAAGGACCATCGTGACAAAATAGAAGTACCGGATCCTCTTGTTGTAGAGGATCTAATCAGCTATAAGTTGAATAATAGACGAAAATTACCAAGGCTGATTAAAACAGTATAGGGATTTTCCAATATTAACGTTTAAAACTAGAGTCATTCTCTGTAACACCCTGAAGAAGGAAGGCCGTGCCTTCCGAAATATTGGAAATTATAATCCATTAAATCTTTTCGCTCGTGCGCGATTGGTCTAAACACGTCACGTGACCGAATATCCCTCAGCTAAAACTGGGGATATCCGAGATTAGCATAAATGTGCCGTAGTCTATTGTGAATCCGTGAATTTGATTGGCTAAATTACCGTTTTCTATCTACTGATAGTCAACA
>JAHPZR010045018.1:0-5000 GCA_019787425.1 Platygyra sinensis | reverse complement strand
ATATAGGATGAAGGCTTAGAAGGAATTATTTATATAATTGTTAATTTGTCAATATTTCTGTTGTACGGTTTCATGCTACATTTCTAACTGATCCTCTACTCACTTTTTTGAAGTAGGGGGCGATGGGAAAGGAAGCATTTTTATGGCCATGATTTATGGAGTTTCAGTTCTGTCAATAATATGCACGTCGCGAATATGATTACGTGATAAGGGCGTGCATGACGCTGTTAATGTTTACTTAAAACTGAGAAGAGACAAAGAAGAGATCTTTTGTACACGTCAGATCGAGTCGAACGAGCGAGAGTGATTAGCGATGAGCTTGCATGATGTAATCTTGTATCGAGAAATTTAATCAGAGCATAAAAGTAATTCACAACATGTAAAAACGCAGTTTGTTGACTTGAAGTATTTTGTACAGTCTTATCGAAATGGGATGTGTAGCAGCTCTCGCAAGTTTGTAATTCAATTTGTTGTTCTAGTGTAGGGGATGTTTTTGTTTTTAGGCTTGGGACATTGTCTCTGTCGTTTTTTCTATTGTTCTATCAAAGGGTATCGAGCCACGTGAAACAATTGAATAAGTATGATATTAGGTTATATTATTCTATGTAAAGTAGCTCTTTAATTGTAAGCATCATATTCTATGCATAGTGGGACGCCACGTTGAGAAAGTAGAAAACAATAAAGTTGAGGCTGAAAAGAAGTGTTTATAATTCTTTCTTTTTAGGTAAGAAAAAATAATCTTTTTATTACGTAAAAAGAAGATCAATGAACGAGGTAGAAAGATAAAAGAAAGGACTCGCGGCATAGCTTCGTATTCTAATTTTTCACCTGAGTCTGTTGCAACTGAAGAAAACAAAACTCGTTACTTTCATATTTTTCCCCCTTTTTATGGTGGTTCCTTGCCTTCAGGAAGCCAAAATTTGTACAGTGTATATGTAAGCCAAGAGAGCTTCATGAAATTAACCCTCGAAGGGAATTAAATGAACCAGTCATCAAAAGAATAAATCTCGAAATATTTAGGACAGTACGCGCATTCTCATTGGTCGATAGGCGTGTTTAGATGAGAGTATGCAAACAACGCGATGACGGTTGTCACGTCATGCTTTAACTTCTGTGTTTCCCTGGCACAATTTGAAACCATTTCAAAGCGGGTAATTCAACTCTCAAGTACAAATATTAAGGAATTCAAATGAAGAAAATTTTTCCAAGTTTTGATTTGGGGATTGACCATCTCTTTCCTTCAGACCGTGGAAAGAAAGCAAAGGAAAGAAGATTAACAGCGCTTTGTATGCCTCGATGTTAGTGAGCTAGACGACCTTGCCGAGGGAGCTCAAGCGAAGACAACAAAATATTATGCAACAAAATACACAGTAAACGTTTTTCAAAGTAATTTTTGCATATAATTACTACAATAAAATTTTCAAAATCACATGCTGTTTTTTAAAAAAGATGTGCAATAAAATTAAACGTCGACTATATGCTACAGTCTGCGAATGCGAAATCTATTAGTTATAGTGTCGCGAAAATGGCATCGACCGTTTACGAAAAAGGCAACTGTTGCGCCGTCCATCTTGGAATTGAAGTAGCGCGGCTTTCAGGGCTTTAGCAAAGCCCTGGAAGACTGCTGTTTTTAATAGAGGTAAACACTTGTTTTTATATTTGTACAAAACCACTACTTCGAATCTGTCTACTCATTTTCAATATAAATTGACGGAATACCTGGGGATATTTGATCTGATTTGACCAAGTTTTGGAGCCCCTCTGTGGGAATTTCGACAAAACTTTTTCTGGAAAGTCTAAGGCCCCACATATGTGACCGTGAACGGGAAAACGTACCTTAACGCTTATCCGTTAAACGCTCTCTAACGGACGGATAGCTACCGGATAGTTAACGGCCTTCACAGCATTCTAACGTTTTGTCCTAACGTTCTAACGGTTATCTAGTTGTGCCTAACGGATGATCAAAGCGTTCTAACGCTTCCTCCTAACAGTCTAACGGCTATCTAAGTATGTCTAACGGATGAAGAAAACGTTCTAACGGTTACGCACTTTCTTCTAACGGATGGCTGGAGCCATTTAACGGTTGTCTAACGCTCTACATCTACGGACTTAAACGTTTGTCTAACGGTTTACATCTAAGGACTTCTAACAAACGAATAGCGTAACTTTCATTCCGATGTTATAAACACATGATCGTGCCGAACGTCTTCCACTCGCAATTTTTAGTAAAAACTGAGTGATAAAGTGCCGACTTCATCAGTCATCGATGAGACAAGCATTAAAAAAAAAAATATTTCCACGGTGAGCATTAATCGAGAGCAAAACTCAGTACTTTCACTTTCTCATCGAGAAGGACAAACTAAGAATTCGGGTCCTTTATTATCATGTGAGACGCGAACGTAGCGTCGCTGAAGTCCTGCGTGTAAACAATTTTAATCGCTAGTAGTGGCGAACATTTTTTATTGTTTTGCTCAAATGTATTTGTCTCTTGTACTCTCTTGCCCAGGGTCCCCTCTATCGGGGTTAACATTAGTAGATGCATAAATGAAATATCTCTTATTATTATATGGCAAGATAGGCTTGAGGTAAATCCGAGCGTTCTGATTGGTTCTTTCTTGGTCGGGAACGAGGAAGACAAATTTTCACGAAGCGAATTTTATTATCCTGAAGATCTGGAAACGTCTAATGTAGAGACTGAATCAGGCATCGGCGAAAGCCGGGAGGCCATTGACGATTTTATAAAGAAGCAAAAATATGCTAAACACACATAAGGAGATGGCTACCGATCTGAAAACTCTTCTCCACTAATTGTAAGGTAACGGTATAACAAATGAGAGAGTTAAATCCTACCTGCGAAGGAGCTTGACAACTTCTTGTCCACTGAAATATTCTTTATGAACAAATGCAGGAAACACGGACGAGAGTACAAACTGCAACAATTTCCAATTTTCAGCGCAGAATTGTCCAGATTGAGAATGAAAAGAAGCGTCGAACTGTTATCGAGAGGATGGAGGATTGACTCTTCTCTTCATTAGCTGTGTATATGTTTGAATGATTTCACAGCAACCAACTTTGACATTTCTTCATCCCCGGCCATGTTTTGTGACGCGCAAGAAACTATTTTCCGAATTTAAGCAAACTGGGGCTGTTGAGACTTTCCGTTACAAATCGTTCTTGAAGCCTTGTTTATACTCAACATGATTTACGTTCACTGAATTTGTTTTCAAACCCGTGGTAGCTTGTTCTTTTGCGAGTTGCTCACGTCATCAAAAACACACGAAGGAAGCCCTTTGAATTGAAGTGACCGGACTAGTGCGTTTTAACTTAAAACAAACAAGCACTAGTGCCATATAATAAACTACTTACTAACCTAGCTAGCTCGAGCCGTACTGGGGAATATTGGCCCTCGGTCGTTTTCGTTTTTGCCACGACCTCGGGCCAATATTCCCCGGTACGGCCCTCGCGCTCGGTTAGTAAGAAGTTATTATTCATTCAAAATATTCCCCGTTTCTGATTGGTTAAAACCACACTCATAATTCACTAAAACCAGCTGCTGTTTACTGACTATTGAACCAATGACGTCAAAAGTGCAGCCCGCTGCAAATTATTGAACCGATGATGTCAAATGACGTCAAAAGTGCAGCCCGCTGCAGATTATTGAACCGTTGACCGAGAAAACCTGGAGATGAGGTTGTGATATTTTTGGTGAGCAGAAAAACAAAGAGCGAAATGGCGAAACTCCTTTAAGAACGAAGAAATATTTTGAATGAACAGTAACGCAATTATTGAATTCGGCTTTCGTAGGATATGAAGAATTCTGCAGATCTCGGAGGGTGTTATCCACCTCGGCCTTCGGCCTTTGTGGATAACACCCTCCTTGATCTGCAGAATTCTTCATATCCTACTCAGCCTCATTCAATAATTGCTAAATATTCTTGGGTTGCACTGTCACGCAATTAAAAATAATTCGAAAACCATACAGTGTATAAAATCAAGAAATTATAATGTTATAGGAGACAAATAAATAAGATAATTTCCCAATTTTTAGCTCTGCACGTTTTCCCAAAACCTCAAATCGAAATATTTTGCCCATTATGGAGCCGCCATGTTGGTGTACCTCCAAGGGACACCAACATGGCGGCCGGAAAATAGTGTAAACATCTGGAACTTACTTTAGCTATCTAGGGCCACTGATTAGTTATCTGAACTGATCAAGCGAACATTTAAATAAGCATTTTCCCTAATACCTTAACTTCTAAAGAGGCTAAACATCCCAAGATAAGTATATATTTTACGAGAAACACGTTCATAGCTTTATGTCACGCACCACCACAACTCTGAAATTTAAAATAAAATGTGCCTGTTTCTAGACGAAGCAAGTTATTGAGCTGAAAAGGTGTTAACAGATATAAATTTATCCCCTCTCATGCCTGACGAAGATAATAACTTTGGTAGCTCTATAGTCTTGGACTTTAGAAAATGATGACGTCACGTGCAACCCAAGAATTAAAGTTCACATTGAGTCTGTACCCAGCCATTCCATTTTGGGCATTCTCATGCAAGCGCTCAAGCAGGAAAATACTTTCAAAATTCATAGTACAAAACTGGCCGGTACACTCATTATGGAATTGAGGTTTCTAAAACCTTTACTACTCATTACAAATTACATCCATGGTTTCAACTACCATCATTTTCTAAAACCATTACTACTGCGTGGCATTATTTAAAACATTATTCAAATCAAGTAACTATTTTTTCGAGTGTTGCTGCGACAAGAACCTGTAACACTGTCTTCCAAGTTTCATGATTTCAATCACTCACAGGAAAGCTCCAACATTATTGCAGGGAAGTCATAAAAGTAAATGTGATGTTTCCATAAGGGTAAAACTTCTTATTTAATAGACCCTTTTATCCACACGGCGGCCAATTTTGAGTTCGCCAGGAGAACAAAAAGCTGTGTTTTTGCCCGTCCAGCCTCGCAACGGGATTGCGAGGTCAGA
>JAHPZR010045015.1:5000-11856 GCA_019787425.1 Platygyra sinensis | reverse complement strand
CTTCAGATGCAAAAAGCTGTCTGTTATCAATGGGAGCCCTGAGCACAATAACGCACAAAAACTAAAGCTAATTTGGCCAAGATCCAGCCTCAAAACCACCAAAATGTCCATAAAACGCATTTTTGGCAAAAAGCTCCAGGATTCAACGGGTTAAGGTAAAAAAATAATTGACGCAGGAGGAGTCGAGTTAACGCGCATTAACAAATTAAAGTCAGTTTTCATGCGTCTGTCCTGTTATTGATTGTGCATTTCGTCATGACATCATTAAAATAGTCTGCGGAGGTGGATCCACAGAAACAAAAAATGTTTATTACGAAATTCATGATCAATAACAGGACAGGCGCATTACAATTTCTGCAGTTATTGTAAGACATTTAATGGATAGCTCTTTCTATTTTTGATCGACCAAGAAAAGAGGGTCCTCTATACCTCTTCTGAAAACACCTTCACGCAGAAGTAATTGGCCTTTTCACGCAGCACAAAAATGTTCGAAAAAACAGCTTCACGTTCACAGAAAAAAAGCAAGCAATCACGTTTCACGTAAAAATACAAGTCACATTCACGCTGCGCAAAAATGTACAAATACAGTCATTACAAAAAATGTATTCAAATATTTCAGTGGCTTTTCGCGGTCTAAATGTGTGTATTTCCCGACTCTGTGAATAGATCGTAATACGATGACCAGTTTTGAGTTATCTTCTGGTTTATTAACTCTTTTTCCTTTTCAACTTTTCCTACGCGAAGTGTAAATCGGAACTTGTTCTATCTCAGGCTCGCGTGTGCGGTATTTGAAAGGACATCTATGGTTAACAGGGAAGACAAAACGGGCACTATAGATTATAGTGCATACGACAAGAACTAACAAGTCTTTTTTTTAGAAAATCAGAAGGTTTTTATCCGGGAAAACACGCGGAAATTTCAGATCTCGAAACCATCAGTAGCATGAATACAGTGATACATGCACTTGCATTAGCAGGCATTGCGACTATAATTTCGTCCACAGGGCACCAAACGAGATATTAGAAAGTTGTTTCCAGCCATTGGAAGTCATTTTTCTTTGTTTGTCGATCTACGAAATAATATTTAGCGAGTTCTTTATTGGCAAAACGTGATAGTACTCAGCAACAGTACTCAGTTTGAAACCTTCAGTTCTGCCTATTTATTTCCAAAAGCTTACAATTAAGACATGTTGAAGTGAACTGTACTTGGCAATCGGTCTTCCTACACCTTTATTGCTGGGAAAAAACTTAATTTTGAGCCCTGCAAACACGGTACCCACTTTTCATTAATAATTGTTTTAAAGGCAACTCTTCCACACTGAATCTGTTGAGTGAGTACTGTTGCATTCACTGTCAGCGTGCTGTGTGAGACTTTTGCGAAATAATATCGAAAAAGTACCATAAATCTCGTGTTGAAAAATATTTTGCTGGTTTTCTTAGTTGTTCTTGAAGGAAATTAAGTTAACAGTCTTCCTTCGCCGCTGAGTACTGTGCGATGACCAATGACTGCTGACGTCACTACCCGAAGAGTATAGCGCCTCAGTATCTTCTCACTCCATGTAACGCGCTGTAATAACTGTTAAAGTGATCACTAAGATTGACTTAAATACCAAATTTGTAGTTTAATACTTGAAGTATCGGCACAACTGTACGTTGCAATGTAAACAATTCGTTATGATCCAAATCAAGCGACGCCATTATCACTGCCATCACATACAAAAGTTTCTATATTATTTGAGATCAACACTTTTCCCGGTGGGTCCAAAACCATTGACAAATACGGAAAAGCCGAGTAAAAACTCTTAAAAAAGTCTTTCTAATGTCATATGTTCACATTATTAGGTTCTAAATGCACTTGAGGCTAAAAAAAAATCATAATTGTGCATTTTTCCATGAGACTTGAAAATCAGACAATTGTGGACAAAAGTCCTTGGGACACTTCCGTAATTTAATGAGGGGGACATTGGGGTTTGCGGTATTGCGGTATTGGGCCATTTTTCTTGCGGTATTTCGGGAATTTTAATCTCGAATTGCGGTATTGCGGTATTTTCTGGAGCTGCGGGATGCGGTTTTTTAGCATTTTGGGCGGTATTAAAAACTATCGATAAAGTCCTGCTACGTTTTCCGAGCTTTTTCTATCCTCCGCAATTGTTTCGGAAACAAGCTAAAACAGAATGTCAGACATCTTCCGTCACGCGAGTTATTATTTGAAACGTGATCGTAAGTGATTATGAACAGTACTGATCGATCAACAATGTTAACGTTTCATCAGCCAATTCAATTCGCAGCTGCGCGGTCTTGTACTTTAATATCATTTATTATTTTTTTCTCAAGCATCTGAGCGGGCCGGAATCCTAAATCCTCGAATTTGATTGGCTAATCTTACGCACGTGACCGGTCCAGCTTTTTACGATACGGTCCACGGGCCGGATTTTTTCCCGCTGCCTAAATTTCGCTCCTAAAAGTTAGCGGTAATCGTCAATCTTTTGCCTTTTTTACACATCCATCGGCGATTAGTCAGCGCAAGTTTATCTCTGTTCTCTTTAAAATGGCAAGGAAAGTCACTGTAAGTAAATTCAGTTGAGTGTTTTCAAGTTGTGAGAGTTTGCTTGGTTGTTTGTAACTTTGCGCTGTAACGGCGCTTAATCCTGTGTTTCCCTCGCCGTACAATTAGAGTCAATTTCAGTCAAGTTTACTTTTCTGATCGTTGCTGTATTTAGGAGAATTTCTGTAGAATACACTTAACGAATTTTCTCGCTTTCTGCTATCCCATTTACAGTAGAAAAGTCTGATTTCAAGTGATTTTAAACTTGAAGTGACGACTGACAGAAATTGTTTTGTAGTAAAACTCCAAACTTCGCACGAAATTTCACACCGCAAAAACGATTTTGGAGAACTTGACTGGTTAAATACATGAAACTAACATAAAGTAGTTCGAAAACTATACGCTCTTTAATACATCTTTCTTTGTCTACCATCTGAGTTATTCGCTCGTTCCCAAGATTTTTTACAAATCGTTAGTGGACGTCGCGAGAGCCGATTCAAGACATTCAATGACAAGAGTTGCGTAAACAAACCCATTAGCAATCTGTAAAACCAATTTACTGCAGGAAAAAGTAAACATGTTATTTACCGGGCGGGAGGTCCGTATGGGAAAAAACTGTGCCCTTGGTCTTGAGTACGGCTCTCGGCCCTCGGCCTCGGGCCGTACCCAGGACCTCGGGCACAGTTTTTTTCCCATACGGACGTCCCGCCCGGTAAATAACTTATATATATTTAACATTGAGAGCGTTTCTATAAACTGCGCGCTTCGGCAATGGCAGTGGTTGGTCCCCGTGAA
This sequence comes from Platygyra sinensis, assembly GCA_019787425.1. NCBI lineage: Eukaryota > Metazoa > Cnidaria > Anthozoa > Scleractinia > Merulinidae > Platygyra > Platygyra sinensis. The sequence goes on along the minus strand of JAHPZR010045015.1, from coordinate 8,517 downwards.
CACGCTGTAATCGATTGTATTGCAATATTTTACGAAGAGGGGAAAGGCGGAGAAAACTCAAATTCAGATGTCGGATAGACAAGAAAGAAAAAAGACTCGTCAAGTTCAGGGAGAGTATTTGGGAAGTTGTAAGCTTAAACTGCAGAACTAAGACTCTCGGTTTTCTAGAATGGTGGATATTCTTTCCAACGAAACTGAGCTCTCACTGCAATTCCTTGTGTCACAATCGGCAAAGGGTAGGTTACTTTTTGTTAATTATTACTATTAGCCAACACGTCAATGAATGTTACACGCTTTGTTTATTTTGGCTAAATGGCCTTAATCGAAAACTACCCGGCTTAACGTTGGTTAAACTGTTAATTGCTATTTCAATGTTATTTGCACTTAACGTCACGTACAGAGTACTGATTTCAGGGTTACATCGAGTATTGACTCGGTATTGAGGTGTTGCGGTATTTGGCGACTTTTTTTGCGGTATTGCGGTATTTTTCGAATTTTTTTTGCGGTATTGCGGTGTTCAGAACCCCCCAATGCTCCCCTCTTTAATGAAATTATCCGTGTTTTTAAAATACTGAAGTTTAAAAAGCGCTGCTTTCAATTTAAAAGCGGGTTACTTTTCCCCGCCCCTCCAATACAATGTTGAAAATCAGAAGGAATTTCAGATAGTTTTCAACATTGTATTAGTGATGGGGTGGCGAGGTTAGGCAGGTGAGGTTGTATTCGCGTCTGACGTGTACTCAAAAACGCCGAAAGTGCAAATTGGTTCCACGACTCTTGTCCGTGATTGCAGATGCTAGGTCCTCCAGGTGGGTTCACTGTCGCTGTGGCTAGTTATCGATCAGTTTTTTTTATCCGCAAGGGCGTTTTGCATCTAGTTTGGTGTAGTTTACGAGCTTTAATGACCCTCAAATCTCCAAAAAAGTGAAAATTATTCCCGCAAAAGTCGTGGGTTCACAAATCACGCGAAAATAAATGCATATTTCACGGATCACGAAAAAATCGAAAACCAGTTTCCCGAGGACGGAAAAATAAAGATTCACGAATCACGGAAAAAATATATTCTCATTCGCGCTTCACGCAAAGCAAAAATGCCCATTCACGCGTCACGAAAAAAGTATAGAGGACTCTCAGAAAAGAGATAGACTAAGAATTCGTACTAGAGAAAAACTGGAAAAATTCATGCAGAGATAGTCACGCAAAGAATCGAAAAGAAACATATAGAACAAATCGAAAAATGTTTCGTGCACAATTAGAGTTTGAAAGAAAGAGAGAAACGACAGAATTATTGCCCAGCTTGCACTCCAGCAATTTATGATCACTGTAAGTCACACACTATTAATAGGAACATTTGACGCAATCCCAATTTTGGTTTCGCCCACGTGCGTCCTACGGTCACGTTTTCAAATAGCTATAGTCGTTATATAGTATATCGTTTTCTCGTGTCATAAGTTTCATTTTATTTCATGTGAGGGACTTTAATTTCTTATTCACTCTTAAGAAGAATGAAAAACAAAAAAACCCGGCAGTTTTGTCGTTTCTTTTGAGATGAAGCCGAGAAAAATAGGCGTTGAATACCTTGCGTGACACTAACTACTTCCGTTAAAAAGTTGTTGAAGCGCAACGCAACGTCATTGCGAAATCTAACTTCCGTCGCTTTTACTTGCTTGCCATTTGAAGACAATCTTACAGCAGACAGGGCTCCCGAGCAGGATGGCCTCTCATTATTGGTATTCACTATGCAGCCTAACGTTAATTTTAACAGCAATTGGACTGAGTTTAGCTGAAAAGAAAATGTGCTCCAAAATATTCTTCCAGAACATCGATGAGAACGTTAACCCATGGGTTCAAGTTGAAGGAGTCTACGATTTGTTCTCGGATAAAGATGGCTTCCCAGTCTACCTTAACAAACCTTCAGGTTTATTCTTCTACTATAATGTTGTTTCAACCCCAGGAACGAATGGGAAGTTTTTAGTGTTTGGACTTAAAACCACAGAGATTTTTGGCCTGGTTGGACGCCTGCCGGACGATTTTGATCCAAGTTCGTGGCTATCCTCTGGATCGCTAAACAAGAAAGATTTATTTAGCGACGTGGTGAGGCACTGGTTATATTATTCCCCGCTTCAAAACACATTCGAAACCGTTCAAGGTCCACCTTACATCAAAGCTATCTGTGTCGACGATGAATATTTTCGCTGCGATTCACGAAAAGTTTACTTGAATGACACTATCACCGGATATGGAAGTGATGTTCTGAATGATCCTCGAACAGACTATTTCGCAACGGTGCCGGGAGTTTATTCAACGATACGGCCCGTATACAAGCACAACCGACAAAACTGGTATTTGTACTACCGTGATGACAACTGGAGGGTTGGTACCAGTTATTCTGGTTCAGCTAATGATGTACTTCGCGTTGAAGACTTCGCGCTCAGACCAGAGTACGTGACAAACTACTGGCAAACTTGGAGTGGAAAGGAATGGACTACGGAAAGTGGATTGAGAATCAAATGTCGAGGATTCGCCAATGGAGAAAACGAGTGTCGTGGCAGTGATTCTTGTAATAGGCAGGGTACCTGTGTATATACTTCGGGAAACGAGACAGTGTGTCTTTGTCAAGATGACACCCATGGGCCGCAGTGTGAAAATAAAGATGGGTGTTCTGAGCCAGGAGTCCCAGCTTCTTCTGTCAGTGTCGTCCACACTGGAAAACGTCCTGGAGACATTGCGACTTCGTTCTGCTCGGCAGGCTACAGATCTTCACCTGTGGAGTTTTATGTTTGCGAGCAAGATAGAGGAAGCATGAATTGGATGCTTGAATCAGAGGCAACGTGTCATGTTCCAGGACCAGCTACCATCCATCCACCACCAGTCACTCCTGACCCTCATCCACAACCCCCGGAGAACCCCTCACAAAACCAAGTTCCCACTGGTGAAGAGTCATCCAATAAGTCAGAAGCGTTCATGATCTTTGTCATTGCTTTCTTCGCTTGTCACATTATTTGCCCAGTTTTTATATGGTTGGGTCTAATAATAGCTAAACTTGTTCATGGTTGTAGAACTACTCAAATAGGAACTCCTGAGCGTTTGGCATCTGTCGACAATGCAACACAAGGACGTTACATGCTAATGGTGCAGGTATTCTCTGCCTTCTTTAACTTCACATTTTGGGTATGGCTGTGTGCTGTATTCGTCTGTCTGTCCAAAGATGATGAAAATTCTGGATCCTCTCTCTTTTACTGGGCTGTTGCAATGTGCGGAGTCTGCGCATTATTCGTTATAATAGAAGCTTTCTTTTCCCGCGAGAGAAAAGCTTTGCATAACCTGGTCTCTTGGGAATACATCAGATCCCTCCAGGTGGCTGCCCCTGTGATTGAGATGGTGATAGAGTGGTATGACTGGAAACACTACAGGAAAGCAGTATACAGGACGGATCCTATTACAGGGCAAATGACTTACGAAGGATCAACAGACGAATGGAAAAAAGTTGGAAAGAAGACCGTGCGCCAACCATTTCTTT
>JAHPZR010045013.1:0-7500 GCA_019787425.1 Platygyra sinensis | reverse complement strand
CACCTCGATGAGTTATCGAGACTTACCTCAAACTCAAAGTAACTAAACCCATCCAGGCCAACATAGTCATCAAAGTTCTTTTGCTTCTTCTCATCATTGATCTGGCACACGTGTCCTGGCGATGTAGAGTGATCCTCGAAGTTAAAGGAAACGCACCTGGACTCGCGCATGCACCGGTGAGCACAATCGATCACTGAGTTGACCTGGTGCTCAGCGATCACGTGATTTATTAGCACAGCATCTTTCAGGTAAGACAAAAAAAACAGACATTTCTTTTTACTTTTAACGCCTTCCTTTAAATGCACAAGTTCTGAGTCGTGATCTTGTTGCAAGAGTTTCATTGCAAGTCATTGTTGAGCCTAGGCTTGGGCTGTGAATTCTTTTGCTTCGATTCCGCCATATTGCGGACACCATGAATTTATATCAAGTAAGCGGAGTCGACCGGTACTCGTTTATGTGTTTCATTAAGAACGACCCCGGGCCAAAAATATAGACCCAGTGAGGACCTTCGGACAATTTATTCGATGTTTATTTAGCATAAGCTGCGGCAACAGTATTTACAGATAAACATTCTTGCGGGGAATTTTTAAAATGCTTTAATTTAAGAAAAAGCTGGTTTCTAACAAAACAGCAGCAGTGAAAATGTTTATTGAACGAAAGCACGTGGCGATGGGCAATCATGAGAGTAAGCGAGCCTTTGTAAATATCCTCTACATTTACTTACAACTCCTCCCGCTCCTATTTCGTTTGTTTAGAGAGGAATAGCTCTTTTCACGGGTTAATTTTTCTGATTTGCATTACAATGTAATCCAACGTGGATGCGAGGCAATTTCGGGCTAAAACTACAAAATAGCCCGAAATAGCCTCGCGTACATGCTAGATTTTATTGTTATTTAAATGAGCAACGTTAACCGTGAAAAGGGCTATGAGATATATCAAGACAGGTGCCATGATAAGCTGTTGTTTTTCCGGGAGTCAATTAAAGTCGTTTGGAAATTTGTTTAAACTATGACCGAAAATTAAATGCCGATGTGAAGAATCCATTCGACTGCAAGCCGTTTGTGAGATGGTATACGGTATCTTTCTGAAGCACTTAGTTGAATTCTTGAAAAAAATATGACGTGCAAAAACATGCAATTTCGAGTCTAAAAGAAAGCAAGACTGCCTTTTTTTATTCTTATGGAACTGAAAAACTGTTGTTTTTTGACGCGACACTTTCATCAGACTAATTTTACTGGGTCTGTCTCAATGGCAAATTATTTTTATGGTTGCTTGATTTATAATGTAGCTTAAAAAGAATAAAAAGAACTCTCGCTTAAAGAAACCCACGAGGAACAACTAGAACCGGGTTTTTACCTTTACCAGAAATCTAAATCGTACTTCATTTGCTAGAAACACTGCACTTGAACTGACTTACCTTGAGCTTTTCTAATGAAAAACCGGTTAGCAACACAAATGTCTCCACTTTTTGCATGATCCCACCGTTCGGTGATAAGAATACAAAACACTGCAAGCCTTACTATGAAAATCTTCATCTCACATGCAAGCATCAAGCCCACTGGTCGAAAATGTGTTCAAAACATACGCCTAAAGAAATCTGATTTACAGAAATAAGACAATACGATCAAACGATGTGACAGTTTGAATATAAATACCTGCAACATAATATTTGAATGAGATTCAAGTAGAGTGTGAGCAATTCAACCTGTCTAATTCATTCCTTGTAGCAGAAATCAGGCGGACTAGCTCGGAGAGGAGTGACGGTTTAAGATAACGGCGATAAAGGCATCAATTGTCGATTAGAAGCAGAGGGAACCTACTTTCATTTAATTGAACAATGAAAGAATTCAAAATTTAGCAGGTTTTTGTTCGTGGATAAAGAAATGAGGTGCTTGTGACATAAGATTTCAGTGAAATTAAATATCTTTACTTATAAGGACACGTGCTTGGCTCCAGCCAGGATAATACACATACATGTTTCACTTATTGAAGGAGACACAGGTTACTATAAGATGGAAAAATATCACAAAGTAAATTCATTCCAGGTTCTCTTTTAAATCTGCGTTGGGGTCAATTTCTTCGAGCGATTAGTAAAAAAGAGAGTTTCATCCGTGATTCCGCACTGAAAATAACCAACAGTTGTTAGCGATTAAGTGTTCAAACAAGGTGAAAGCTCGGTAGAATTTTTAAGCTATCTTTACACGAGCGCGGGCTGATTTTCAGCTGATTTTTCTGCAATAGCGTGTGCTTTGCTTCGAGCCTGACCCGGGTCAGCCTTTCTGCCGATCAAAAACTGAAAACATCGGCTGGAAGATAAAAAAATAAAATTGGAAAGTGCAACTTAGAAAAAAAGGAACCTAAAAAGAAACATATAACTTCCTTAGTTAATAACGATGGTGACAAAATCACAAATCCGAAGGACATCCTGGAGGAAGAAGAACGCTATTTCGAAGAGGCTTATACATCAAGAAATATGGACCCCAACTGCCCAGGTTTCAAAGAGTTCTTTATAAGAAGAAATCGCGAAAACGTGTGAAGGTGTCATGTCTATTGATGAGTGTGAGATTGCGTTAAAAACTATGGAAAACAACAAAACTCCCGGCACAGATGGGCTAACGCCTAAATTCTAACGCTACTTTTGGAACTTGCTCGGTTCATTTATGGTAAATAGCTTTAACTACGCCTTTCGAAACGGTACTCTTTCCATCTCTCAACGTCAAGGAATTATTTCCTTAATTCTGAAGAAGAAGAAGAACAACGAATATCTAAAAAAATTGGCGACCTGTATCTTTACTGAATGTAGACTATAAAATCGCAACGAAGACCTTTGCTCTGCGCTTGGAGAAGATCTTGCCGAACTTAATTCATCCTTGCCAATCTGGGTATGTTAAAGGAAGGTTCATTGGGGAAAGTATCAAGTTAATAGCAGACACAATGCATTTCACTAAAGAGAAGAATATTCCATGGGTAGCCGTATTTTTAGATTTCGAGAAAGCTTTTGACTCGATTAAGTGGAATTTTATTCATTAATGCCACGAAACGTTTAATTTCGGTCTCGACCCCCGGCAATGGATAAAAGTGTTCTATAGCGATGTTTCTCGTTACGTCACCTATTGTCATTAATGTGCCAACCAGAGGCTTATTGCCTGTTGAAACAATGTATGCCAGGGGGGATTGGCAGCTACCTTTGATCTCGCCGCTTTTCTGGTTTCTATGATCGCCCCAGTAAAGAAATCTGTCAATCACTCGAGAACCATAGCGAGCATGCGCAAAACGCGAAGGCCACGAGTGAACCGCGCAGTTTGTTTCGCCGCCATTTCTGTTAATGATCTCTTTCGATTCGATAATTTTTTTACTCGCTCTATAGTACTTTTAAGCAACAGCTCTGAGACAATCAGGACTAATGGAATGAAGGGCCAACTTTGTGTCAGATAAGCGACAAGTTTCAGGCTGATATTTTCCTGCTGAGCGTGGCGAATTTCACATTTCTCGGTCGCTTAGTTGTGAGAAGATATTGCAAGCTGCTTTTATTCTGCTGTGGAAATTTTAGGGTTCAATACCTCTTATCTTCCGGCACACCGTCGAGAGAGAAGATTTCCTTTGTAATAATTCTTCTCTACTTTTTCAGTTTGGAAAATAGCGATGTCGAACTGTTTCATGTCTGCCTCCGAATGTAAGTATTTGAATGCTGTTTGAATTAAATATTTCCCAACTTTTCAGACTAGTTGTATATTTAAACTTGAGCTTACATTAAATAAGTTTTCCAATCTGAAGTTTTGTCCGTCTTAATGTACTTATTAAACGGTGCATTTACTTTATGATTTCGCTGTCATATGTTGAGTTTGAAGACTTTCTACGAGTGATTTTAATAAGTCATGAAAATCGGAAGGCAGTTACAGATCACTCAAAAAAATTTGTATGTTTCAATAATGCAGTTATAGTGAAGGTTTTGGAAACCTCTATTTCTGTTCAGTACCAGTTTGAACTCTCAAATTTGAAAGCATTTTACTGCTTGAGCTTTTGTGCAGGAATGCCCAAAATGGAATTGCTTGGCACAGACTCACTGTAAACTTTTACTAGGTTGAAGTAATTAATTTCATGCATTACGACCAATTTACAATTTCTTGGCCCGTGGGAATAAAGAAAGCAGTTTATGCTCACATGCTTTGGCTTGTACTGATGATAACTATCAGTTTTATCTGTGATGGAAGAAAACTGTCATACTTCTGGAAATCAAAATAGAGCTGCCACAACTGACATAACTTTATCTACAAAGGAAGATATGAATATAGACCCAGGGAAGGTAAATGAGCTATGTTACCTGTATGTGTGTGCTAGCTGGTAATGAGGTAGACAGGCAAAATGGTCATTAATTAATCCAGAAAACTGACTTAAGCCTGGACAAACCTGAGTCAACAGAGCCTCCACAATGTTGAGTATTAGACACTTGGCTCCGAGGCTTTGGAGAATAACAATAAGTTGTATCAAGTGCCAGGGATGTTTGTTTTATTCTTTTATAGCAAAGAGATGAGCAAGGATTTAAACACATCAGATTTGGCCTAAAGTGTTCCCTATCGGTGGCTAGTTCCTGTGGTAATGAAAGGGACATTAAAATAAGACAAGGAAGGCCAAAGTTAAGTAAAATGAATGCAGTCTCTAATAGCATTTTGTCTCAAATGGTAATTCTCTGTGAAAAAGAGGAAGATAAACTGATTGAAAACTGTTTCAGAGGCACAAAAAATATAGTACCAGGGACTACAGAAAGGGTAACAAAATGAGGTAGCATATTCAAACTTCCTGCACACAATTTATATCTCAACTACTTGACTGAGCCTATTATTTGAGCAGTTTAGTAAGTCTAGAAGATCAAAGCAAAAGTCAGAGGATGATTATCAAGAAACAAAAACAACAACAAAAAATGATTAGTTTCACGTATGGACCAAATTGGTGGTGATGATTCTCAATTCTTTTGAGGGACCTCTCCAATATTTACTTTGGTAAATGATGCCAGATGCTTTGCTCTGAAACTGAAACAGGCCTCATGCAGTAATAAATCATTAGGTGAGAGGCAAAATCTTCAACCCTAACGTAACAGAAAAGCCTTGCACCTGCTATATATAGCTCAAAATAACTGCTACCTTAAGTGCAAACAGAAGAGTGACGGGTCACGAAGCTGTCCAAAAAGGAACCCCTTACCAACATGGAGTCCAGAAATACAAAAATACTTCGGTTTATCCCACGACACAAAAAGTGCTCGAATGAAATATTACACCGTGATGACTGCAACCTAGCTCACACTGAAACATTTAACATCGATCCACATTACTTCGTAGTAGAGTTCCTGCTCACAGGTTTATAGTGTAAGACTTATCCCGGCTCAATCAATGTCCAGAATTTAGATGTCGGGCAACTGGAACTTTTCCTTTGATGCCTGAACGTGAAACAAGCAAAACGTTTACCAAACTTTACAAACGCTTTCCGCGGAAGTTCGCCATGTTTTTTTTTTCCCACGAAATCAGTACTTAGTCTCGCTCGGCCAGATTTCTTAACTGGGGCGATCATAGAAACTCGGTTCCAGGCCTCGCTGCCAGCCCCCCCTGATGTATGCTATTGTTCAGTGGCTGGCAAATTTGAATATCAAAAGAAATATGACGTCAATGTTTGTAAACAAGAAACATCGCTATACAGATATCTCTAGTTGTGTTTTGAATAACGGGTACGCCTCAAAACATTTTCACCTAGAACGAAGAGTACGTCAAGGTTGCCCACTTTCCGGCACATTATTCATTATTGCTATTGAGTAACTCGCAGTATTAGACTCTCAAAAGAAATAAAAGGCATCGCAATAGATAAACATAATGAGGTGAAACTTTCGCAACCTGAGATGACACAACTGCACTTCTTTCTGACGTCCAATCAGTGTCAAAGTTATTTGATTTATTGTCGCTTTTCGAAAGGTGGTCTGGTCTAAAACTAAATCAAGCAAAATCTGAAATGCTTTGGCTTGGCTGCATGCGCCACAGAAAAGATACTATACTTGATATCCAAATGAGCGGCCGGAGCCAGTTTACGCGCTTGGAGTGCATTTTACATATGATCTAGAAGTGTCTGAAAAGAAAAAAAAATTTTGACAAATTAGAATCTCTAAGGAAAACACTGAACATGTGCTCCCAAAGAGACCTCTCCATCGTTGGTAGGATAAATATAATTAAAACATTAGCACTTTCAAAACTTTTCTTTATCTGCAGCGTCATGTGTACACCTAAAGAATTCAGTAACGAAGTAAACAAGATCACGTTCGACTTTATTTGGAATCACAAACCGCCAAAATAAAAAAGACTATCCTCTTCATGCAAAAAACAGCTGGTGGCTTGGACATGAAGGATTTTTCTCTCTTCGACAAAAGCACTTAAGTTAAACTGGGTGAAGCGGTTATGCTCTAACTATGAAGTCACATCCGAGACTAAATTGGCATTTCGAGTCGTTGAGTCGTTATTCCGGTTTGTCTCGTTGTCTGAACTGGGCCTTAGTCCCTTAGTCAATTGAAGAATGCTCTTATAAATACTGAAGTGTTGAATTATCGCCTCACCTTCAATTCGCTTCCGCTCTTGAAATCAGACTGGATTAGAGCTTGTTGATCGCGTATTGTTATTGTTATTGTCATTTGGTGTAGGTGTTGACGATATGGCTTCGATTTTGTTTATAGCGTTTTCTAACATTCCCCGCAACTTCTCCATCTTCCATGTGCTTCGTACGATCCGATCCCAGTCTCCACCTATCAACTCACGACGAGTCGATCCCAGACTGAGTTCGACGAGACGACCTCTGCACTTGACGAGTCGAAGAGGAGTGATGCGTGATGAGTCGGTTTCACGAGTCGACGAGACGAACTCGGTGGCGACAAGTCTGATCACGACGAGACGATCTGGGGAGTTGACGAGACGAACTCTTCGGCGACGAGACGATTAGGCCCAATTCACGACGAGATGATCTGGGAAGTCGATGAGACGAACTCGGTACACAACGAGACAAACCGGAATAACGACTCCACGACTCGAAATGCCAATTTAGTCTCGGATCTGACTTCATACTAACTCGGATGCTACATGGCAGTGCATACGAAATTCGCTCCTAGCCGATGTTGGCGGTACAGAACTGTTTAAATGTAACTATGATTATAATCTCCTTGACTTAAACAACCATCTTCCCGCTTTCTACAAACAAATCATTTTTTACTGGCAGGACATCGCAACGGCCATACCTGAAAATAAAAATGAGGTTCTCTCACAGCCAATCTGGAATAATCGATTCTTAACTGTGAATAAGAAAATGGTATTCTTTCCTCATTGGTATCAAGCAGGAGTAAAACAAATCTCGGCCCTATTTGACTCCTGTGAGGGTCATTTCCTTCCATTTGCTTCTTTTCGCAATAAATTTAATGTAAAATGTAGCTTTTTACAGTATAGCAATCTTTCTTCTATTCCACAAAATTGGAAGAAA
>JAHPZR010045012.1:0-13677 GCA_019787425.1 Platygyra sinensis | reverse complement strand
ACGGATACTCACTAAGTCTAGCTTTCTGTGAAGCTATTTAAAGTGCAGCTCAATTCAACCAGAAGTATGTTTCGTTGCGAAATAGGTTTATCCTGGATGTTTTCGACTTGGTGTCCGTAAAAAGAAAAACAATGCACATAAATTCTCATCACGCCTAAAAGAATATAGAAAACCAAACAGAAGAGCTTTCCTGACGTTACTGTTTCTGCATGGATACACTTTTTAAATTCAACTTTAGCTTTTCTTTGGAAATGAAGTAGCCAAGTCAAATTAAAAACCAAGTTTGGGAAAATACGTTCTGAAAATATTGCTTTTAAGAGTGGCTGACTCTTAGGATCGAGAAACACCGGTCAACGACCCATTTGGCAAATCGCTCATATTTTGCCTAAAAATACCCTTAGGTGACCTAATTCTAAAAATCATATTTTAAAATTCCAGCTAATTTTTATTTTTTAGAAATCCGCGAAAATTTGAAAGCGCGGTCAAAGTGCGGTTTTTCGTTTGATAAAATGGCCGAAATGAGGCGAGAGGACGAAGCGCTGCTAAAGTCTTAAAATGAGTTCAATTGACTTCAAACTTCACACAAATGTGGAACAACCATCCTCATTTATTTTTAGTTTTAAACTAATCTCAGATATGTTAATATGATGATTTCCCGAATCATTTTAAAAGCACCTTTGACGCGTGTTCAAAATGGCGGCAAAATATAGGTCATTTTTAACAGCATAAAAATGCATCTGGTACCTCACTTTTCGATTATTTTACTTTACAGCCTTAAACTCTTAGCATTAAACATTTACCTTGCCAAGTTTCATGCTCGAACTCGCAACGCTTCCTTCCGAAAAATTTGAAAATCTATGCAAGCTACTCAGCTCAAATGACACTTGATTTATTCGCGAACTGAAGGTTCACTGAAGTTTAATTAATTGACTCGATTAAAGAAAATCTAAAATTAATCTAAATCCCGTCTATTTATAGCTTAGGCCTTTGGAAAGATCCTCTTGCAGTTTCTTGCCTGTGATCACCAGGGTAATCTACTGCAAAAATTCGAATTTCAAGCTCGGAATTCCTCTGGGTAGTATCATCAGCCGAAATTCGCGAGCGCTTATGCAAATCAATTGACAGGTTTGCCACAAACATTTCAAACGCAAATTCCCTTAATCATAGACTCCTTGACATTTAGAATTTTATCTAACACAATTATGGATAAAAACTAAATACTGGGTAAGCTCAAAGCAGTTCACAAAATTGGTTTGAAGTACCTGAAATTACTTGCCGAATAAGAACTCGTGAGAACTGTTGCTATACATCGTTTTGTCCCTTTCTTATACGGTTTCTTGTGTTGGTCAGTATGTCGAATGCTTGGCGATGTACTTTGACAATACACTTCTAGCTAAAATCTAGCAGATGCTCAAAAGAGTGTGCTAGAGCGTAGATAAACCTTTCCAACAAATACCCTCCTCGAGAGATAATCGTGTACAAAAAAATATATAATAAAATTGTTCGACTGCAAACAAATTCACGATCATTCATTGCGAGCTACAATTACTGCCCTTAGAATAACTAAAGACATACCCAAATGCCGTAGATCCACCTTACTGCTAGACCAGAATAGAACAGAACAATTCCTGAACCATTTAAAGGCAGTAGGTACGATATACATATTATCATGCAAAGTGTAATTTTGCGAGGATGCGAGGTTGACATTTGAGAATCGTGGAAACTGTCACACAAAGCACACCGCCAGTTTTCTTTCTCTTTGGGAGATGGGGGTGGAGTGGAGTGGGGGATGGGAGGGGATTAATTCAATCTCTTTCTTTAAAAAAAAGAAGTATAAAAGAATCATAAATAACTCAGCTGCTTCTTGTGGAAAAATATTTTATACGGAGAAAATTCTCTGTTTGCGAAATCTTTTATTCCATGTATTGTTGTAATGCGCAGTTGATCATCTCGCCATGGAAACTGCGCAATATAAATTTGTAATTTATTTATTATTATCTATGTTTTCAGGTGATTAGTTTCCAGTGGAACTATTGGGCTGCGTCTGCGAGTAGTGTCGGAAACAAAGTACTTAAGATCATCTAGTTTTAAGCTGATAAAGGTAAATTAATCACTGCCGTGAATTTGGAAAGGGTGACGATTCGACTATTAGTTTTTCTTCCAAAGGATTTTCTTCCTCCTCCTCCTCTCCCTCTCCCTCCCTACAGAAATATGACGTTCCCTTCACGACCCTTCACCCTCCTTAAGAGATGTTTGCTAAACACCGAGGAAGCCAAACACTGACAGTTCCTAAGATACTTTCGTCAAGTGCAGTTTTTAGTAATGTCCTTCAGAAGCGCCGGGTATGGCCGGAGCCTTTCAGCGCTCGGGTGGGAGAGGTATATCAAGTCTCAGGTTATCGCACCCTCACTGTAGCATATGCAGTTTCAGGTTCTTTACCGTACCTTTCATCGCCAAGGCACAGAGGTCGAGCTGGTCGTATACGAAAGGATGCTGGAGATGAGTTATTTCTACAGCTTCCTTTATCTGACTAAAATTGATGCCTTCTTCAGATGCCTGAACATGCACCTCCTCAGGATCACTTTAGCTAACTGCGGGTGCACTGCGGCACTTAAGCGAGAGAAAAACTAGCAACCTGCGAGGCGGCTGTAAAGAATTCAGAGACGCATATCATCATGATCCCGGGCTCTGTGCATTTCCCGCGCAATCATTTTGGCGTTAAGGTTTCGGCCTGTCTTTTGACCTATGCGGAATTTTGCCATAAGAAACGATTGCTGTTTATCCTGACAAAGCTTTTTGGTGTCCCTATTTTGGTTTTGAGTAACGCGCCAATGCTTGCTCCGAGTAGGGTTTGTACCACATTTTGGCTAAGTCCATAAGGGAATGTCTCTCTACCGACTGAGTACATTTAAATTCAGAACCTCATCAAAGTAGAAAGCCTATAAAATATACGAATGCAGCTGCCTTGCTGACAATAATACACCCCTGCTGCATGACCGCTACCCACGGAAACATCAGCAGAGGCTTCCTCGGTCACACCTGTTAAAAATGGCACTGATGTTAAGGTCGCAGTGTTCCTACGTTTTTAGAAAATAACCTTAAGTCTCCTTCAGAGAACACAGAAATAAAGAAAAAGCGATGCCTGACTGAATTGCAAAAGAAACCCTTGACTACTAACACGTTCACAAAGCTAAATAATGTCATTGTAACTGCAGTTCATTAGAATAACACAGAGGTCTGTTAGGATAAAGCGTGAAGACAATCTGCAATCCCTCCACTAGTGGCGCACCATCACTCTTCGGTTAATCTTTGCGAGTTGACTAACTTGACTCGTGATTTTCGGCCACACCCTTCCAGGTGTGTGTCTTCCCAGTATGTGTCGAAAGAAAACTTGAATTCTATCAAATACGGTTAGCATTACAACCAGGCCCCGGTTGTTCAAACGCTGGATAACGCCATCCACCGGATATATCGCTATCCAGCAAGTGGATAAATGCTAACAAACACAACCCCGCTATTCACTGGATAGTGACTTATCCTGTGGATAGCGTTCTCCAACTTTCGAACAACCCAGGCCAGGCCTCCGACTGTAGCTACAACTAAGAGCTATTCAGGAACAAAACGTAATTGCTCCAGGATAAGGCAACTGTAAAAAGCGCGTTTCAATTTACTAATACTACTTTAACCCTTAATCTGTTGATATAAATTGCAGAATGAACATTTGCCCACGAGAATTGAAAGCGTGACTGGCGTGGTCGCACAGTGTGTGACACTTTTACTAAGTCTCGAATATCAGCCATGCAGCACGGACCAGCACGATTGCCGTTATTATCAAAACAGACTCATGTAGCCCCTGATTCTCATAGCAGAAAGCTTGGGCTCTTAAGGCAATGTTGAGCGGTATTTAATGGAACGGATGGCGTTTAGGTATGTTTCCTTAACATTTTCGGATTAAATCGTCATATTAATCAGATTTTCTTTATTTGCTGCGGTCGGACCGCTTCACTTCTTGTTTGCAATTAACTTATATCAGCGGAATTTCTAAGTTGACCCATTATTGTGTCTTAAAGCAGTGCTTAACGAAGTCAAAGCCTTTGATGAATCGAAATCATTAAGGTTCTATTAAATCTCTTGCGTTTTAGTTTTATTGACAACCATTCACAGCGTAGGGAATTAAAGGAATACCACGCGATGAGAAACTAGACATGATGGCGGACAGAAAATTAACTAAAGTAAAGCTAGCTCAGTGTTTCGAAAACGTCTTAAAACAGCTTTTATATAGTGGACATTATCTTTCTATGTTGGCAATGAATTGACGGGATTTTAATTGATGATAGCTTTTTATTTTCGCTATTGAAACTGATTTGTTAAAAGTATATTGAGTTATATGCGCACAACACATTGGCATAGATTTTCGTTTTTCTCAAAGGGAAATACTGCGAGTTCGAGCATGAAACTTGGCATGGTATATGCTCAATAATGTTACTGTAAGGCTGTGAAGTAAAATAATCGAAAAGTGAGGTACCAGATGCATTTTTATGCTGTTAAAAATGACCTATATTTTGCCGCCATTTTGAACACGCTCCGTAGGTGTTTTTGAATAGTTTGGAAAACCACTGTATCAACATCTCTGAGATAAGTTCAACACGGAGAATGAATTACATTGGTTGTTCCACATTTGTGTAAAGTCTGGAGAAAATTGAATTTATTTTAATACTACAGCAGTACTTCGTCCTCGCACCTTATTTCGGTCATTTTATTACACGAAAAACCGCACTTCGACCGCGCTTTCAAGTTTTCGCGAATTTCTAAAAAATAAAAACTCGCTGGAATCTTTAAATATGATTTTTAGAATAGGGTCACCTAAGGGTATCTTTGGGCAAAATATGAGCGATTTGCCAAATGGGTCGTTGACCGGTGTTTCTCGATCCTAAGAGTCAGCCGCTCTTAAATCATAAATAACCACAATTAAAGGAGGATGGGAAGCGAGGAGAGAAAGTGGGAAGGGGTGGTTGGGCAGAGATTGTAATCGGCAGACAGATGAAAAAATATATTAGGATCGCAAGGTTTTAGTCCAAAATCCGAGAAAGGCTTCCGTAAAGTTTCCAGGTAATTACGTTTTGTTCCTGAATAGCTCTTAGTTGTAGCTACAGTCGGAGGCCTGGCCTGGGTTGTTCGAAAGTTGGAGAACGCTATCCACAGGATAAGTCACTATCCAGTGAATAGCGGGGTTTGTTTTGTTAGCATTTATCCACTTGCTGGATAGCGATATATCCGGTGGATGGCGTTATCCAGCGTTTGAACAACCGGGGCCTGGTTGTAATGCTAACCGTATTTGATAGAATTCAAGTTTTCTTTCGACACATACTGGGAAGACACACACCTGGAAGGGTGTGGCCGAAAATCACGAGTCAAGTTAGTCAACTCGCAAAGATTAACCGAAGAGTGATGGTGCGCCACTAGTGGAGGGATTGCAGATTGTCTTCACGCTTTATCCTAACAGACCTCTGTGTTATTCTAATGAACTGCAGTTACAATGACATTATTTAGCTTTGTGAACGTGTTAGTAGTCAAGGGTTTCTTTTGCAATTCAGTCAGGCATCGCTTTTTCTTTATTTCTGTGTTCTCTGAAGGAGACTTAAGGTTATTTTCTAAAAACGTAGGAACACTGCGACCTTAACATCAGTGCCATTTTTAACAGGTGTGACCGAGGAAGCCTCTGCTGATGTTTCCGTGGGTAGCGGTCATGCAGCAGGGGTGTATTATTGTCAGCAAGGCAGCTGCATTCGTATATTTTATAGGCTTTCTACTTTGATGAGGTTCTGAATTTAAATGTACTCAGTCGGTAGAGAGACATTCCCTTATGGACTTAGCCAAAATGTGGTACAAACCCTACTCGGAGCAAGCATTGGCGCGTTACTCAAAACCAAAATAGGGACACCAAAAAGCTTTGTCAGGATAAACAGCAATCGTTTCTTATGGCAAAATTCCGCATAGGTCAAAAGACAGGCCGAAACCTTAACGCCAAAATGATTGCGCGGGAAATGCACAGAGCCCGGGATCATGATGATATGCGTCTCTGAATTCTTTACAGCCGCCTCGCAGGTTGCTAGTTTTTCTCTCGCTTAAGTGCCGCAGTGCACCCGCAGTTAGCTAAAGTGATCCTGAGGAGGTGCATGTTCAGGCATCTGAAGAAGGCATCAATTTTAGTCAGATAAAGGAAGCTGTAGAAATAACTCATCTCCAGCATCCTTTCGTATACGACCAGCTCGACCTCTGTGCCTTGGCGATGAAAGGTACGGTAAAGAACCTGAAACTGCATATGCTACAGTGAGGGTGCGATAACCTGAGACTTGATATACCTCTCCCACCCGAGCGCTGAAAGGCTCCGGCCATACCCGGCGCTTCTGAAGGACATTACTAAAAACTGCACTTGACGAAAGTATCTTAGGAACTGTCAGTGTTTGGCTTCCTCGGTGTTTAGCAAACATCTCTTAAGGAGGGTGAAGGGTCGTGAAGGGAACGTCATATTTCTGTAGGGAGGGAGAGGGAGAGGAGGAGGAGGAAGAAAATCCTTTGGAAGAAAAACTAATAGTCGAATCGTCACCCTTTCCAAATTCACGGCAGTGATTAATTTACCTTTATCAGCTTAAAACTAGATGATCTTAAGTACTTTGTTTCCGACACTACTCGCAGACGCAGCCCAATAGTTCCACTGGAAACTAATCACCTGAAAACATAGATAATAATAAATAAATTACAAATTTATATTGCGCAGTTTCCATGGCGAGATGATCAACTGCGCATTACAACAATACATGGAAAAATATTTTATAACGGAGAAAATTCTCTGTTTGCGAAATCTTTATTCCATGTATTGTTGTAATGCGCAGTTGATCATCTCGCCATGGAAACTGCGCAATATAAATTTGTAATTTATTTATTATTATCTATGTTTTCAGGTGATTAGTTTCCAGTGGAACTATTGGGCTGCGTCTGCGAGTAGTGTCGGAAACAAAGTACTTAAGATCATCTAGTTTTAAGCTGATAAAGGTAAATTAATCACTGCCGTGAATTTGGAAAGGGTGACGATTCGACTATTAGTTTTTCTTCCAAAGGATTTTCTTCCTCCTCCTCCTCTCCCTCTCCCTCCCTACAGAAATATGACGTTCCCTTCACGACCCTTCACCCTCCTTAAGAGATGTTTGCTAAACACCGAGGAAGCCAAACACTGACAGTTCCTAAGATACTTTCGTCAAGTGCAGTTTTTAGTAATGTCCTTCAGAAGCGCCGGGTATGGCCGGAGCCTTTCAGCGCTCGGGTGGGAGAGGTATATCAAGTCTCAGGTTATCGCACCCTCACTGTAGCATATGCAGTTTCAGGTTCTTTACCGTACCTTTCATCGCCAAGGCACAGAGGTCGAGCTGGTCGTATACGAAAGGATGCTGGAGATGAGTTATTTCTACAGCTTCCTTTATCTGACTAAAATTGATGCCTTCTTCAGATGCCTGAACATGCACCTCCTCAGGATCACTTTAGCTAACTGCGGGTGCACTGCGGCACTTAAGCGAGAGAAAAACTAGCAACCTGCGAGGCGGCTGTAAAGAATTCAGAGACGCATATCATCATGATCCCGGGCTCTGTGCATTTCCCGCGCAATCATTTTGGCGTTAAGGTTTCGGCCTGTCTTTTGACCTATGCGGAATTTTGCCATAAGAAACGATTGCTGTTTATCCTGACAAAGCTTTTTGGTGTCCCTATTTTGGTTTTGAGTAACGCGCCAATGCTTGCTCCGAGTAGGGTTTGTACCACATTTTGGCTAAGTCCATAAGGGAATGTCTCTCTACCGACTGAGTACATTTAAATTCAGAACCTCATCAAAGTAGAAAGCCTATAAAATATACGAATGCAGCTGCCTTGCTGACAATAATACACCCCTGCTGCATGACCGCTACCCACGGAAACATCAGCAGAGGCTTCCTCGGTCACACCTGTTAAAAATGGCACTGATGTTAAGGTCGCAGTGTTCCTACGTTTTTAGAAAATAACCTTAAGTCTCCTTCAGAGAACACAGAAATAAAGAAAAAGCGATGCCTGACTGAATTGCAAAAGAAACCCTTGACTACTAACACGTTCACAAAGCTAAATAATGTCATTGTAACTGCAGTTCATTAGAATAACACAGAGGTCTGTTAGGATAAAGCGTGAAGACAATCTGCAATCCCTCCACTAGTGGCGCACCATCACTCTTCGGTTAATCTTTGCGAGTTGACTAACTTGACTCGTGATTTTCGGCCACACCCTTCCAGGTGTGTGTCTTCCAGTATGTGTCGAAAGAAAACTTGAATTCTATCAAATACGGTTAGCATTACAACCAGGCCCCGGTTGTTCAAACGCTGGATAACGCCATCCACCGGATATATCGCTATCCAGCAAGTGGATAAATGCTAACAAAACAAACCCCGCTATTCACTGGATAGTGACTTATCCTGTGGATAGCGTTCTCCAACTTTCGAACAACCCAGGCCAGGCCTCCGACTGTAGCTACAACTAAGAGCTATTCAGGAACAAAACGTAATTACCTGGAAACTTTACGGAAGCCTTTCTCGGATTTTGGACTAAAACCTTGCGATCCTAATATATTTTTTCATCTGTCTGCCGATTACAATCTCTGCCCAACCACCCCTTCCCACTTTCTCTCCTCGCTTCCCATCCTCCTTTAATTGTGGTTATTTATGATTTAAGAGCGGCTGACTCTTAGGATCGAGAAACACCGGTCAACGACCCATTTGGCAAATCGCTCATATTTTGCCCAAAGATACCCTTAGGTGACCCTATTCTAAAAATCATATTTAAAGATTCCAGCGAGTTTTTATTTTTTAGAAATTCGCGAAAACTTGAAAGCGCGGTCGAAGTGCGGTTTTTCGTGTAATAAAATGACCGAAATAAGGTGCGAGGACGAAGTACTGCTGTAGTATTAAAATAAATTCAATTTTCTCCAGACTTTACACAAATGTGGAACAACCAATGTAATTCATTCTCCGTGTTGAACTTATCTCAGAGATGTTGATACAGTGGTTTTCCAAACTATTCAAAACACCTACGGAGCGTGTTCAAAATGGCGGCAAAATATAGGTCATTTTTAACAGCATAAAAATGCATCTGGTACCTCACTTTTCGATTATTTTACTTCACAGCCTTACAGTAACATTATTGAGCATATACCATGCCAAGTTTCATGCTCGAACTCGCAGTATTTCCCTTTGAGAAAAACGAAAATCTATGCCAATGTGTTGTGCGCATATAACTCAATATACTTTTAACAAATCAGTTTCAATAGCGAAAATAAAAAGCTATCATCAATTAAAATCCCGTCAATTCATTGCCAACATAGAAAGATAATGTCCACTATATAAAAGCTGTTTTAAGACGTTTTCGAAACACTGAGCTAGCTTTACTTTAGTTAATTTTCTGTCCGCCATCATGTCTAGTTTCTCATCGCGTGGTATTCCTTTAATTCCCTACGCTGTGAATGGTTGTCAATAAAACTAAAACGCAAGAGATTTAATAGAACCTTAATGATTTCGATTCATCAAAGGCTTTGACTTCGTTAAGCACTGCTTTAAGACACAATAATGGGTCAACTTAGAAATTCCGCTGATATAAGTTAATTGCAAACAAGAAGTGAAGCGGTCCGACCGCAGCAAATAAAGAAAATCTGATTAATATGACGAATTTAATCCGAAAATGTTAAGGAAACATACCTAAACGCCATCCGTTCCATTAAATACCGCTCAACATTGCCTTAAGAGCCCAAGCTTCTGCTATGAGAATCAGGGGCTACATGAGTCTGTTTTGATAATAACGGCAATCGTGCTGGTCCGTGCTGCATGGCTGATATTCGAGACTTAGTAAAAGTGTCACACACTGTGCGACCACGCCAGTCACGCTTTCAATTCTCGTGGGCAAATGTTCATTCTGCAATTTATATCAACAGATTAAGGGTTAAAGTAGTATTAGTAAATTGAAACGCGCTTTTTACAGTTGCCTTATCCTGGAGCAATTACGTTTTGTTCCTGAATAGCTCTTAGTTGTAGCTACAGTCGGAGGCTGGCCTGGGTTGTTCGAAAGTTGGAGAACGCTATCCACAGGATAAGTCACTATCCAGTGAATAGCGGGGTTTGTTTTGTTAGCATTTATCCACTTGCTGGATAGCGATATATCCGGTGGATGGCGTTATCCAGCGTTTGAACAACCGGGGCCTGGTTGTAATGCTAACCGTATTTGATAGAATTCAAGTTTTCTTTCGACACATACTGGGAAGACACACACCTGGAAGGGTGTGGCCGAAAATCACGAGTCAAGTTAGTCAACTCGCAAAGATTAACCGAAGAGTGATGGTGCGCCACTAGTGGAGGGATTGCAGATTGTCTTCACGCTTTATCCTAACAGACCTCTGTGTTATTCTAATGAACTGCAGTTACAATGACATTATTTAGCTTTGTGAACGTGTTAGTAGTCAAGGGTTTCTTTTGCAATTCAGTCAGGCATCGCTTTTTCTTTATTTCTGTGTTCTCTGAAGGAGACTTAAGGTTATTTTCTAAAAACGTAGGAACACTGCGACCTTAACATCAGTGCCATTTTTAACAGGTGTGACCGAGGAAGCCTCTGCTGATGTTTCCGTGGGTAGCGGTCATGCAGCAGGGGTGTATTATTGTCAGCAAGGCAGCTGCATTCGTATATTTTATAGGCTTTCTACTTTGATGAGGTTCTGAATTTAAATGTACTCAGTCGGTAGAGAGACATTCCCTTATGGACTTAGCCAAAATGTGGTACAAACCCTACTCGGAGCAAGCATTGGCGCGTTACTCAAAACCAAAATAGGGACACCAAAAAGCTTTGTCAGGATAAACAGCAATCGTTTCTTATGGCAAAATTCCGCATAGGTCAAAAGACAGGCCGAAACCTTAACGCCAAAATGATTGCGCGGGAAATGCACAGAGCCCGGGATCATGATGATATGCGTCTCTGAATTCTTTACAGCCGCCTCGCAGGTTGCTAGTTTTTCTCTCGCTTAAGTGCCGCAGTGCACCCGCAGTTAGCTAAAGTGATCCTGAGGAGGTGCATGTTCAGGCATCTGAAGAAGGCATCAATTTTAGTCAGATAAAGGAAGCTGTAGAAATAACTCATCTCCAGCATCCTTTCGTATACGACCAGCTCGACCTCTGTGCCTTGGCGATGAAAGGTACGGTAAAGAACCTGAAACTGCATATGCTACAGTGAGGGTGCGATAACCTGAGACTTGATATACCTCTCCCACCCGAGCGCTGAAAGGCTCCGGCCATACCCGGCGCTTCTGAAGGACATTACTAAAAACTGCACTTGACGAAAGTATCTTAGGAACTGTCAGTGTTTGGCTTCCTCGGTGTTTAGCAAACATCTCTTAAGGAGGGTGAAGGGTCGTGAAGGGAACGTCATATTTCTGTAGGGAGGGAGAGGGAGAGGAGGAGGAGGAAGAAAATCCTTTGGAAGAAAAACTAATAGTCGAATCGTCACCCTTTCCAAATTCACGGCAGTGATTAATTTACCTTTATCAGCTTAAAACTAGATGATCTTAAGTACTTTGTTTCCGACACTACTCGCAGACGCAGCCCAATAGTTCCACTGGAAACTAATCACCTGAAAACATAGATAATAATAAATAAATTACAAATTTATATTGCGCAGTTTCCATGGCGAGATGATCAACTGCGCATTACAACAATACATGGAATAAAAGATTTCGCAAACAGAGAATTTTCTCCGTATAAAATATTTTTCCACAAGAAGCAGCTGAGTTATTTATGATTCTTTTATACTTCTTTTTTTTAAAGAAAGAGATTGAATTAATCCCCTCCCATCCCCCACTCCACTCCACCCCCATCTCCCAAAGAGAAAGAAAACTGGCGGTGTGCTTTGTGTGACAGTTTCCACGATTCTCAAATGTCAACCTCGCATCCTCGCAAAATTACACTTTGCATGATAATATGTATATCGTACCTACTGCCTTTAAATGGTTCAGGAATTGTTCTGTTCTATTCTGGTCTAGCAGTAAGGTGGATCTACGGCATTTGGGTATGTCTTTAGTTATTCTAAGGGCAGTAATTGTAGCTCGCAATGAATGATCGTGAATTTGTTTGCAGTCGAACAATTTTATTATATATTTTTTTGTACACGATTATCTCTCGAGGAGGGTATTTGTTGGAAAGGTTTATCTACGCTCTAGCACACTCTTTTGAGCATCTGCTAGATTTTAGCTAGAAGTGTATTGTCAAAGTACATCGCCAAGCATTCGACATACTGACCAACACAAGAAACCGTATAAGAAAGGGACAAAACGATGTATAGCAACAGTTCTCACGAGTTCTTATTCGGCAAGTAATTTCAGGTACTTCAAACCAATTTTGTGAACTGCTTTGAGCTTACCCAGTATTTAGTTTTTATCCATAATTGTGTTAGATAAAATTCTAAATGTCAAGGAGTCTATGATTAAGGGAATTTGCGTTTGAAATGTTTGTGGCAAACCTGTCAATTGATTTGCATAAGCGCTCGCGAATTTCGGCTGATGATACTACCCAGAGGAATTCCGAGCTTGAAATTCGAATTTTTGCAGTAGATTACCCTGGTGATCACAGGCAAGAAACTGCAAGAGGATCTTTCCAAAGGCCTAAGCTATAAATAGACGGGATTTAGATTAATTTTAGATTTTCTTTAATCGAGTCAATTAATTAAACTTCAGTGAACCTTCAGTTCGCGAATAAATCAAGTGTCATTTGAGCTGAGTAGCTTGCATAGATTTTCAAATTTTTCGGAAGGAAGCGTTGCGAGTTCGAGCATGAAACTTGGCAAGGTAAATGTTTAATGCTAAGAGTTTAAGGCTGTAAAGTAAAATAATCGAAAAGTGAGGTACCAGATGCATTTTTATGCTGTTAAAAATGACCTATATTTTGCCGCCATTTTGAACACGCGTCAAAGGTGCTTTTAAAATGATTCGGGAAATCATCATATTAACATATCTGAGATTAGTTTAAAACTAAAAATAAATGAGGATGGTTGTTCCACATTTGTGTGAAGTTTGAAGTCAATTGAACTCATTTTAAGACTTTAGCAGCGCTTCGTCCTCTCGCCTCATTTCGGCCATTTTATCAAACGAAAAACCGCACTTTGACCGCGCTTTCAAATTTTCGCGGATTTCTAAAAAATAAAAATTAGCTGGAATTTTAAAATATGATTTTTAGAATTAGGTCACCTAAGGGTATTTTTAGGCAAAATATGAGCGATTTGCCAAATGGGTCGTTGACCGGTGTTTCTCGATCCTAAGAGTCAGCCACTCTTAAAAGCAATATTTTCAGAACGTATTTTCCCAAACTTGGTTTTTAATTTGACTTGGCTACTTCATTTCCAAGAAAAGCTAAAGTTGAATTTAAAAAGTGTATCCATGCAGAAACAGTAACGTCAGGAAAGCTCTTCTGTTTGGTTTTCTATATTCTTTTAGGCGTGATGAGAATTTATGTGCATTGTTTTTCTTTTTACGGACACCAAAGTCGAAAACATCCAGGATAAACATATTTCGCAACGAACATACTTCTGGTTGAATTGAGCTGCACTTTAAATAGCTTCACAGAAAGCTAGACTTAG
>JAHPZR010045011.1:7500-15000 GCA_019787425.1 Platygyra sinensis | reverse complement strand
CAGTAGCAACCACTCTTTTTACTTTATATATTGCACGGGAATATTGCTCACAGAAGCTATACCGTGGAAGCCCGCCCCACGGTCAATTCGTTAAGGTTACTGAACACAGTTTTGCGCGCGGTTAGCGGTACGTTGCGAGACGGTGTGTGCTTTAAATTAAATCAAACCCCATGACTGGTATAAATTGAGTGACGTCTTAATTTAACGGACATTTAACAAATTGACGTCAGTTTTTCATGCGTCTGTCCTGTTATTGATCATGAATTTCGTCATAACATTGTCAAAGTAGCTGTGGATCCACGAGGTGATAGTCGAGTGGATCCGAAGACTACTTTGACAATGTTATGACGAAATTCATTGTCAATAACAAGACAGACGCATTAAAAAACTGACATCAATTTCTTTTTTACGATAACAAATTGTCAAATTGTCCGCTCTTATAATTTCATGTGTCTGTCCGCTTATTGACAATAAAATTAGCCAGGCAATGAGCGCGCGAGGATTTCATCAGTTATCGTAAAAATCACAATTGCAATTTCTAAACAACTGCATGATTTTTAGCAAAGCATCCGGAAAGCGGGTATGAGTTTGAATCAGTGCATAAAATATTAACAATGGAAAGCTGAATATAACTGCTTTCAGTGGCCGGGGTAAAAACGGAGTAAAATATGTTGGAATCTCAGAATGGGGCCGTTATCTTTTAAGAGAATGCACGGGCGCCTCGCCGGAAGAAAATAAACTGGCCGTAATAACGAGGTGACCGCAAGGCGGAGTTCCACTGTACATATATTGAAACGTAAAGGGAAGTGCGATTGAGTGACAAGTAAGGTCTTAATTCAGTAAACTTCGGAATCAGAAACTAACTGCAACTTCCTTCTACTCTGACGCATTGAAGCTGTAAATACATGTTATAGCATCTCTTCGCATAAAATAGGTGGCTACGCTTTAAACCTAACACGAAGGATGAGGATGCTTCAGCTGAAAGTAGTTTTAAACATTACGCATTGCGCGCGGATAATGTTGCATTTATGGAAGTAACGTGGAGGCTAGGTCAAGTATCGAAAGCAAATCGTAATAAAACAGTTAAGATTTTTAGAAACCCATTTGAAATGTTAGCATGTGCTATTTTATCCAAACCTACCATGATTAGGCAATCATCGCCCCGCACTGTTAAACATGTTGCAGAAAATATTCAAAATAATATCCCACAGATCCTACATCAGTTGTATAAAGTGTCTGAATGGTTTTAAATATAATTCCTAGCATTAAACTTTGAGTGTGTCAAGAGAGGGTACTTAGTGAAAGCGCTTCTAGCAAGAGATTTTAGCATAAGCTGTCTTCACTTTATCCTTTCTTTTTCGCAAAAAAAAATAATTATACAGATATGAGACAATCTTACCGCATGTAGGAAGGACAGCCATAAGAGGCAAACATCTGAAGAACGACCACCGAGTCATAACTATTGGTTGTTCAGTTTCTGAGTTAATAAGACAGTAAACAAACAACATTCAACTTAAAATTGTTCTTTCTCGTACACAGTCCTTTTGCATGGAATCCAGGTAATACCAAAACACGTCCTTTGACTGTCATGTAGTTCCTCAATCTTTCAAGCAGATAAATCACTTCATTCTGGGTTTTTATTGCTCTTTTTGTTAAGTTAACGATTGTGGCTTCATATAAACTAAAGTTTTAATTGATCAGTCATTGTTATTGTAATGAGTTATTTGAATATCAAAGCCAGTATTCCCTTCCCGGACAGCTGTGTTTCATCAGCAGTATTTGTCGAAGTCGCTACGCATTACACTTTTCTATCAATCTTAAGTGAATCTTACATGCAGATCAAAATGCTGTTTTTATTACTATATGGTCTCCACTTCAGAAAAATGTCAATACATTTAACTGTAAAACAAAAGTCAATTCAACGTTTATACAGAGCTGGGAATGTGGAGTTGCTAGAAAGGTTTTGAAGTGTACTAAGCACTTGTATATTTCCATGTGTATTTGCGTAATAAAGGAACGTCTTTTAAAAGCTAGCCTCAGTTCTTGGTGTCACTACAATCAGGCCTATTTCTTGCGAACAGATGTAAGTATTGAAAACACGAAAGACCAACTCCGAGTACTCGCAGTCCAAATGTCGTATTTTCTCACCTGTCGCCCTGAGCGCAGTTACTCTGAAAAATGTTTTAATAATTTTTCCTATGGATTGCATTGTTTCACTCATGAATTCTGTTACAAGTGAGGTTTATGAGGAAAGAAAAAGCTCTATCACAAATTAATTTTGATTTTCTTGTCAGCCATAAGAGTTAAGCAGTGTTTGTAAAGATTGTTTGTCGATTATCTTTTTGGGTTGAAAGGCCCGGTGAAGTCGCATAATTTTAGGCCATTTCAGCTCTGACCGACTGGTCAAATAATCAACTGAAATATCACAATTAACGGGTAAAAACGGGAGGAGAATTACAAAGAAACACAGAAAAGCCAATAAAGTGGCAAGGATTGAGAAAAATCGGAGAGGATTTTAAAACACGGATGGCAATCGAGTAACCTAGAAAAAGTCGACTGACACTTTCCAAGTTTTTATCAATTTGTATGAATTTGCAATGCTCAGTAGCAGTGATTTTGCCAATGAAAAACTGTTGAGGTTTAAACGCAATAATCATTAAAAATACACTGCAGATTGACCTAAAATACCTTGACTTAGCCTCTCTAACCGAATAAAATATAAACTTTGTCAAATTCTTCGCAGATGAGCTCGTGCGACGCGGGAAAAAGTAAGAATACATCAAAGACATGTACTTACATAGTGGAGTTTTATTATCCTGCTTCTGAGTCTACTCAATATCGTTGTGTTTAGGAAGAGTTGTCATTCTTCACATTTAACAACTATTCTTTGAAATCGAGGTAAATATTCTGCCACTATTCACCGAGATTAAGAAGAATAATTGTTTTAGTATATACACAGGAAGTGATCTCAACAACATTTTCAGAAGGAAACCATTAAAAATCGATTTAATTGACCTCTCAATTCATGCGTGGAAAACGTGCCATTTTGCTTTTGTTTGGCTGCTCGGAGGTGAATAGTACTTGGCTAATCACCTCCGAGCTAGCCAATCAGCGCGCGCGAAAAGTACTATTTACCTGTGTGGTATATAGTTAATGCTCATTAGCCAGAGATAGCGAACCAATCAGCTTGCTTAAAACACCAAGATCACTGAGTGTGATATACTAAAACAAGATATTTTAATTGGAAATTGGAATATATCCAAGACGTTGGAAATATGCCTGACATGATTCATCCGAGATTTGTGCTCCATTCGATGATTATGGAATTGAACTGAAATAAATTTACGAACAGAAATTTAAAGATGAATCAAGAAATAATAAAGTAGTTTGCATTGAGCTTTTTCTGTCACGGGACACAAATTACTGAAACTCGCTGTGTTGAAGATGCGAGACTGGAATTATGCAACTTATGAACAACAGATTGGCGCAGGAGCCATAATCAGGGACGGAGACCGTAAGTCTTGAGATGCGCGCGGACCCATGATATGGGACAATTTTTCTATTTTTAGAACAAATTGCGCCATCCTGACGTCATATATCCGCGCTGATCCACGCACGTGTCTTGAGCTCTCGCGTGGATGTTGTCACGTTGTGTGATGAAATGGTGAGAGTTTCGAGATTCTCCTTCCGATTTTTAACAGCGATGACAGGGAATAAGGCAGAGAAGAACCAGGGCTCTTCTATGGACTTTTATGCTCTGATTTAATGGAAAAGGTGTGTTTTTCAGGGTCGAGAATTTCTTTAATTTCGCGCTGTAAATGAATAAAATCCGTTCGCCGACTAGTTATTCCCGTAAACTTTTGTGTTCGTTTTGTAGAGAAAAGTTCTGTAAGGAAACTGTTTACTCCGGTATCGAGTTAATTTGTGAGTTTGCCAAACAATGCTTTATCATAACCAAAACCCACGTTTGATAATTTCTTGTTGTTTCTGCTCGTTTGGCGAGTTTGCAAAAGTTTTTGAAGGCAAGTCTGACGCGTACGAGTAAGTTTAGTTCACTTGCATAGTGCAGCGCGTGCACTTTCAAGTCCGAGTCGGTGTTTTCAGATTGTGAACAAATCGGAAAAAGATTTGTTTCGTTGTCTTTTGTGCTGAGATACTACAACAAATTTTACCAACGTTCACCAAAAGGCTACTAATATCATGTGTGTTTCTTTCACATAGTGAAACTTTACACTGCGAAAAAAAAATAGACAGGGAGTTTTGATTCAATTGAAATCTTTATTCGAGTTCATTAAAAGCGTCATCGTAACTTTTCTGATTATTTCTACTGTATTCACATATTTTCAGCTAAGCTTTTAATATGTTCTCAAACATTAGTCAACCTTAAACATATTCAAAAATTAGAGATGTTATATGAGTTCGATGTACGTTTTTCACACCAAAGTACGAAGTCCAATTTGTCATGTTTTACTAGCTGTGCAAAACACGCATCGGCGGGCGCTCTCATTCATCGACAACAGAAAATTTATTAGATTTTTACACAAACAAAACTAAGCAGCATCTACGGACATAAACCTATTATCACTTATTGGACCTTAACGCTGCCATATCCAAACATATCCAACTAGTTTTTTTTTTCTGTGTTGCAAAAAAGCTGTTAATCTTCTTCATATGTGAAATTTAGAGTGGAGTAATGTGAAGGAGCAGCGGAACTCAACTTGGTCAGCGATATAAAGCGGGACATACCTAAATTCGGCACTGTCTTCACTCAAACTGGAGCAACTTACGGCGAAAATACTTAAGCAAAATTCCAACAGCCATAAAGGCGTTGAGTTCTGGGCCAAATTTAAAGCATAAACGATTTCAGACGCCATTTCCCCTGCGCGACATCCGCGAAAATCCTCGCAGCAATGTACGCGAGTGTGCCGCAGGCGATGGCGCAATTTGTTCTAAAAATAGAAAAATTGTCCCATATCATGGCGCCAACCCCAATACCAGAAATGACGCGCGCTTACGGTCTCCGTCCCTGATTATGGCTCCTGATTGGCGCCAATACCGTACCAACTAGTGAACTGGGAGTATTTTACATTCTTCAGATAATACAGATCCGTCATTTCTACTGCTTCAACAAACCTCTCAACATAATATCACTATGTTTAATTTGGTTTCTTTACTAATCCTAGTTACCCGCTTTTGATTGTAATGAGCTAAGTGTAATCGACCACCTTAATAAAGACTACTTACTGCGCTGTAGGCGTAGACTTTCGAGACTGTCTGTGTTTTCCTTTTTTTCTTTCAAACTGAGTCAATGCGCATGCGTTAGACGTGATTACCTATACCTCTGATCAGAGGAGCCCTGTAGCTCAGAGTCAATGCGGCAAAATATTACCACTTGGCTTGAAGGTGTGAGAAATGTCAATTTTGCTTGCGGGAGTTGTAAGCAATTTCAAGTGAAAATAAGCACACTGATCCCTTCCTAAACATTCAGGCTGTGAGTATTTCACCCCTTATCGTTACCTATTACAGTAAAATATTTTGAAGAAAACGTGTAACGAGCTTGTTCGAAATAAAGTTTAAAAAAGTCACACTTTAACGAGAGCACGAAGCTGTTAATTAATGATGGCTGCCTCTCTCCATTTCAGTATACATGTTTCTCTAGGTATTTTGAACTGAACTCAATTTGTTGTCGCTTGCAGAAACTTTATCCTAACGGTTCTCTTTCCCCGAGCCATCTTTTCAGTATTTTTTTTATGAAAAAGTTTCCTCGCTGACTGCGCCTAAACATTGGTCCTCACGGGCACATTTTGTTAATATAGAGATAAACTTTGCTCACCTTTCCCTCAAAGCGATTGATCGAGCGTCAATCTTTCCCCGAGGCAATTTACGATTATTGTGAAATGGTTCGCAAACAGATGATTGAATAGTTCTTGCTCCAACGGGAAAGGTCTGTCTGAAAGGTGAGGGTCGGCTAGCAGCTCTTGTCACGTCTCACATGAATGGTTAAATAATCCTTGACAGAACAATATAACAAACAACAGAAACAATGCCCCCTAGCCCCGAAACAATAACAGCTGCTACACTATGACATCAAATAGACTTACAAGCTTGATAGCTGCTACACTTCTGAAAGGTGACCCTTTAGTGCTGGAAAACGTTAAGGGCTTTTTGGATGATGACAAGGCAGTTAACACTGACAACAAAGCGGTAGATTTCGATCACTCTGAAAACCTTTGAATCGATGCCTTAAGGTTAATGAAGTTGGGAATTTGGCGTAGAAATTTTGCTTTGAAACTAGCTAATAAGGTACAAACAAATGTCTGTTACAGACTGTTACGTACATTGCATTCATTGGAATGAGCATTCACTGGTTGTTTAGTCTACAAGATGCCACATAGTTACAGGACAGTACAAGGAGATGGTTGCATGCATAAGAATCTAAATGAAAGAAGACTGACAAACAAAAGTCAATATCCCGGCAATATCAAGTTCGCCAACTTGTTTTATTCGACACACAGTAATCGAATAATGTACTTGTTAGAGTTTTTACAAAATGTACTCAAACTTTGTCAAAAGTTTACCAGTGGACCGCATTATTTGCGATTGACAGTATAATACAGTCTCAAAATGACCTAAGAGAGTTACTTGATGGCCCCACTTTAAAGTTTTGATTTTTTGTCCTATCAAGCGGGGTACAAAGACCTACAAACGTCCGTGTTACGTTCTACAAGCTGACAAGAAAACAACAAAAAAGGTGGCGGGGCCCAACTCTAGCTCTACGGCTCAGTTCCTTTAGAAAGTTGTCAACATAGTTGCAACCAGTGGATTAAGTTCTACGTAAGTGTATGTAACTTCCACACACTTAGTACGCTCGATGGATATAAAACTAGCCGCTGTTGACTGATCCATTGGGAATAGAACACACTCCAGTTCTGAACCGACCGTCATTCGCTTTACAATTCTTCCTGTGAAATAAATGATAAAAATAGATTACTTCATAGAAAGTGCGACGTACGGATTTTTATTCACAAGTTGCAAGACTTTGCAAAACGAACCAGTGAGCGCAGCGAACGAATGAGATTTCCAAAGTTTTGCAACGAGTGAATAAAAATCTTTACAAAGCACTTTCTATGCTGCAATTTGTTTGTTGTATATATAACGAGAACTAAACACACCCATTAAGGTGGCTCCCTAGAGTTTACTGAGACTCAGTAGACCTCAATAGCGCGCGCTACCATTGGCCGCCATCAAACGTCAGTATTAATCGCGCGTTCAAAAATGACGCAAGTAACCCTAAGCAGAAACGAAATAACTTTAGCACTTGAAAGGCGTTAAATCACTTCGGTACAAGTAGCAATAGTTTTAAACTCCGTTCAAACATGTGTTTAAGCCTAGGCCCAAAAAAGTATGACAAAAAAGCTCTATAAATAACCGCTAAAAGAGCTCTAATCTGCTCTTGCTTTCTCGCACGCGATACATGGCGTCACATTAGCGCGCGCCAAA
>JAHPZR010045011.1:0-5000 GCA_019787425.1 Platygyra sinensis | reverse complement strand
AACTTGGAAATTGAAACTATCTAGTTCATTTACACCAAGCAATAGAAATGCATTGTTAGTCAAATGACGGTCTAAATGACGCTGCGTGTGCAAGATACTCCTATAAAACTGGACTTAATTAGCAATAGTAACTGGAACAAGCTGATTACCAGTCAGGGAGCAATCAGGCGAGTAATTTCAAAATCTGACGGGTGCGTACCCAGATGTCGATTTGAAATTACGAGCACGGTTATCCTGAAATGTACAACAAGAGACTGAGCCAATTGCTAATTAATTGCACCAATAATATATATCGAGAATAAGAAATCTTTAGGAACTTCTTTTGAGCGAGAAACCCAGGGGTATTTTCCACAAGTTTAATAAACAGTGGGAAACAAAGCTAAACAAAAAAGAAAGCCATTTATGAGCGCTAGAGTAGATGGTCGATTACAGATGCTCAACCACAAAAGTTGCTCCTGATCTTTGACATCCACGTGGTAGCTATTACGTAACAAACAAACAGGTGCGCGGAGAGCAAAACACACTCGAGAATTTTATCGCTAATACGATTTAAAAAATACGTCAACTTGTACCTAGCAATTGACACTTACCTTGGGGTCCTCTGTCTTCACCGGCTCCATTGCTGGGTTATCATAGTTGGTAATAGTTACTTTCTTGGAGCTATAGGAAAAGAAGTTGAACATTCAGTCTCTAATAAGAATGCAAGAGAACTCTTCACATAATTTTGCCTGTCATTCTGTCTGACGCTCTTCTTAAAGAGATGGCAGTGGCGGATCTAGGGAAGGGGCCGGGGGACCCCCTTATTTTGGGTGAAAAAAGAAAAAATTATAGAAGGAAGAAAAGCCGGCCGGCAAGCATGCGCAAAACAAAGCAGCCACCCCTACCCCTCCTCCCCTCTTTAGCTCAAGGCCTGGATCCGCCACTGGATGCTAACTTACTTTCCAAACTGAAGAGTGCAATTGATTGTCTTTCAAAGCTGATCAGAATAAAAACCCCTCTTTCCCGATCCATAGAGATAACCGGTCTTTTTACCCGCTGGAAACGTTAACCAGGGTTCTTCACTTAACCTTCTTCTAATGAGGATACCATGAATTGAATTTTGGACAAGCAAGTTCCGCAAAGTCAAACATTGCAACTGTATTTGTTTTTCTTTAGAGTTAAAGAATTGTATTGTTACTAGCTTAGAAGAAAGAGAATCTTCACGCACCTTTCACTCGGCATGATCTCCTTGTTAATGCCTGAAATAATAGAAAGAAAAATATTGCTTTGTTTGCACCATTTTAAATTGTAAACGCAGTGATTCTCACTCAGATGTTCTTTTCTGTTGAAAAATATTTGGTAACTACCCATTATGATAGTTTTGATGGGTCTGTCACAACGGCTTCAACCTCGTACATATTTTCTTAGTATGTCCTCGTGCAATCCTAATCGTTCCTCACCAGGTTGTTTCAAAGCAAAAACTTTATTAGACGGTTCTATTAACTATCTTGTAACCGGCGAAGCTAGATTCTAAACAGCTTATAGGCAGAGTTCAACCCAGAACTGTCCTGTTACATATCCTGCTAGTACTCATAAGAGTAAACAAGGATGCCTCAGTCTATTTTTTTGCGCTGCCTTCATGCAGATAGTCTATGGGTTTGTTTATATGACAACAGTGGCGGATCCAGTCCTTGAGGTAGCACGGGGGGAGGGCGGAGAGGTTTTGTTTTGCTTGCCTTGTCGACCTTTCTTCGTTCTGTGATTTCTTCTCTTTTCTACTCAAAATAAGGAAGGCCCCTAGATCCGCCACTGGATAAACCACTCGTAAACATACCTTGGGAACGCGATCGTCTTTTCCTAGCGCAAACTATAGCAGCAATGACAATTATCAGTGCCAGAAAACAAATCGCTCCAGCAATTATTCCATAAATCGCGCTTTTGGTAAACCTTTCTGTTCATCCTTCTTTTCTGTGAAAAAATGTATTGTCGGTTGTAATTAAGTCTCATTTGCGCCGGATATCTGTGCGCGGTTGCTGGAAGATATTTAGACTAGGATTAAATGGGGTCAAGTTTCCTTAACAGAGTTATTCCTCTGAATGTTTCACATTCAAGAAGAAAGTAAAATCTCAATTTTCACCGATAAAGAATAGGACTGATATAAACCTTTGAAAGACTAACTATGCCTTGACAATCTGGATCATCCAAAACAACAATGATCGTTTAAATAGAGATCGATTAGTTTGTATAGTGTAATCGTCCGGGTGAGTATAATTCTGAAAAGAGCTATTGCTGGAAGCTGAAGATGTCGACAATCTGAGCAGAACTTATCTTCAGCGGTAAGTAAATAGATCGATTATTACCTGTCTCTGGTTTAGTTGAGCTCTGTTTTACAGTGAACGCACTGTACCCACTATATTCCTGGCGGCAATTCGCACAATGTATTCCGTGCCGCTTTTTAATTCGTTCATCACACACAACATGGAGCCACTGCTTTTTTGAGGAGTAATACGTGCACAATTCATCCACTGATGTGATCCATCTTTTTCTGTCACTTGTACCAGGTAGTTCAAAACAGGACTATCAGGGTCAACAGCGGAAACCTCCCAGTGTATTTCCATGTTATCCACTCCTGAGTCTATTCGCAAGATTCTTGGCGGTGCAGGAACAACTAATAAGACATGGAAAGATAAAACAATCCATTGTGATCCGATAATGTTTAGTGTCTTTCTCAATTAGAAAAAGAAAACATACTGTAGTGGGGGACCATTTACTACTTGTCCATAGTAGCGAATTTCTAAGAAGAATTAAAATTATACAAAAGAAGATCAAGGCACCTCGATCTTGTCTTTATTTATATAATCAAAAGTCAATCAGTACAAACAAGAAGAAATTAAGTTCTGGTTTCCTTTGTATTTAAACTGATAGAAGGAAAAAAGCCCAAAACATAAAAAAGTTACTTCTAGTTCAGTTTTTGTTTAATTTTGTCGTTAACTTGAATATTGACCAAGCCCTCTGCAGTTCGAACATGACCTACGCCTCCCCTCTCTTTGATCAGAAACAACCTGCCATGGTAAACAGCGAAATGCTTTCTTACCAAGTTGTTTAACAGTTATGTTTTTCTTTCCTGTGCCGAGCAGGTTCTTTGCAGAGCAAAGTAAAATACCAAACTCATCCTTTTCTTCAGGTGTAAACTTAAGAATGCTGACGCAAGAATTAAGTGTTATAGAAGTCGTCACAGTGCCTTTGCGACTCCAGACAATTTCAGGAGCCGGAACCCCTCTGCCTCACATGTCACCTCGGTCTCATGGTTTATCCAGGACTTAATGACTGACGGGCCATCTCTCATTTCTGGTTTATCTGAAGAGAAAGACAATAAAAAAATACATATTACGGAAAATAATTTTTCGCAATGGAAAGGAAGATCCTATCCTATGCCTGATCTGGCTTGGCATAACTGTCACCATCCATGGTACTTTCACTTTATAGTTGTAAGGTAACCTGTGGCCATTAGACTACTCATGGGGATAGTAACAGGTATATTCTTGCAGTTAAGGACAGCTATTGCTGGATGACAGTTTATGTGAAATGTGAATAAAATTAATTCTGAAAATAAAAAGCCGTTTACAAAGAATTGTGAGTATAAAGTATAAAATAAAATATCTGTAGATAAAATATCTGTAACGTACCGGGTTTTTCTTAATTTGGAATTTCATCTTTTTGACTTTTATGGCTTCACTAAACCTGTGTGTCTGTACAAAATCACCTGGATTTACTGCATCCTTTTACAATCCGCTTTACATTAGTCACCCTTAAATCACATTAAACGCCACACCAGGGATTTTAACTGACTTACAATTTACTTGAACGTTGCACTTCAGCCCATGCGTGACTGGGACCACCATTGTTTGCAGTACACCGATATGTTCCAGCTTGACTTCTATTGACACGCTGCAACGAAAGATGTTCTCACAAATGTTACTTTCGTAGAATTATCCAGAAATTTTCCACGTGATGTTCGGACTCGGATTTCCCGTTGAATTACAGAACAGAATGACGTCCTTCGGTCTCGTTGACTGTGGTATTCTGGGAAATGTAGTCTATTGATGGTGAAACTGAAACATATAGATAATATGATTAGACCTATCAAATATTCAGCCGAACTTTCCTTGCAATAATTATGCGTAATAGATGAATTGAAAATGAAATATGAGTCTGTTACCAGCTTACAAAGTGCCCAGTTCCCAGTTGGCTTGATAGCTAAGTTGGTAGAGCACTGCACCAGTATCGCAGAGGTAATGAGTTCGAATTCCGTTCAGGGCCTGAAACTTTTGTGAAGCCTTTAATTTTCACAACTGCTTAGGAACTGGTCCAAATAAGTATAGGGAGGGAGGGGTGGGCGGCGAGCATTTGGAAATGCGGTGGATAAAAACCAGAATGAACCACCCCTCCTTGGGCCCAAAACTAATTGACCCACCTTTAATGAGGGTAGAAAATTACATGACCCCAACCCCACCCCCCCCCCCCCCCCCACACTCGCCCACACATGCTATGAAAGTTGTCAAGACGTTTTCATTCGAAGGAAGGAGGGCAGAACGACAATACGGAAGAATTTGTTACGGGTGTCTCAAAACGCTGGAGGAATGTTTGCAACGAAAAAAAATCCTGCATCCTGCCGGAAAAGTTTTTGATAGCAACTACAAATTGGAAGCCGGAAAGATGCCAATGTGTTGAGGAAAGTACATATTAAAAACAGTGGTTCGTCGAAATACGACTAGGCGCAAACAAGAGTTCGTCAAGGGTATGGGCAAAGGAGGAGCCTTACTGTTTTCAAAGACCACCACGCAAATTGAAGGCAGAGGAATGAACGTGATCCACCAGTTCCATAAAAATGTTTTGAGAAACACTTGCCGAGAATGAATGAAATAAGGAAAAGTTGAAGAAGAGCTGTTGAAGAAGCAACAAACACAGTTGTACGAATTCAATTCCGGAGCAACTTTGAAAACCAGTAGCTGGCGGGTGAA
>JAHPZR010045010.1:35000-37500 GCA_019787425.1 Platygyra sinensis | reverse complement strand
AGGGGGCCAGTGATTTTAAAACTGTTTTCCCAAATAACTAGAGTTAAGCGTAAAGTAATAATGCAAGAGGAGTTACCCCTAAGCCAGAGTAACCTCTGGTTAATGAAAGACTGGGCGAAAGTCGCTTAACTATTGCCCACCTTACCGCGCTTGAATCAAACAATGAAAGCAAGCTTTAGATTCAACTGATGTCCAGCTAAATAACGAACAATAAAGATTGAGTTGTATGTTAACCCACAAGTTTATAATGCTTGTAGTTCATACGAGAAGTATTGCTTTCAATGATCCTCGTTAGAGGTCTGTTTGTTTGTTTGTTCGTTTATTTGTTTGTTTGTTTGAGCTGGTCACCTTGTATCTCCGTGTGAATGTTACATATTAGCACGTGTGCTTTTCATGACATAATTTACAAACAATCTGTGATTTATCTTTTAGTGGTATGCAATTTTCTACGAAAGATAACGACCACTACCATTGGGCCTACAGCTGCTCACGAAGGTACAAAGGAGCCTGGTGGTACAAAGGAGCCTGGTGGTTCAATGTTTGTCATGAGTCCAATCTTAATGGCTTGTATCTTAATGGTTCACATTCTTCTTTTGCCGATGGCGTCGAATGGGAAACGTTCAAAGGTTTCTACTATTCTCTGAAACGCACAGAGATGAAAGTTAAAACCAAATTCTAAATCTCTGGAATCAGGGTCATCTAACATTTCGGCACAAGAACAATTGTTTTTAGATCCACAATAGCGCACAACCTTTTTTGGGGATAGCAAACGTTATTCTGGCTTATTATTTCGCGAGGGTATCTAGTATTTATACCTCTAGAAGACTGTTGCACTTTTTTTGTGTGCATAATTTATCAGATTAATTCAGAATACGTAACGTGTTGTTAATATTTAATGCATGCCATTTTCTGGAGACAGAGGTCTGCATGTGTACTCCAGAAGTCTCGGAGTCTGTCTTCCGATCTGATCTTCATTACAGCTGCAAGCTTTGTAATATGATGCTCCTTAGTTCATCTTCTGCATCGCTCATTTTGACCTGCAGACATGCCGAGGGAAATTTTCTTTTTTCGCTCACTCTTTCTTGTCGTCTTGTCTTCTTTTGCACGTGTTGCTAATCCATTTTCAATTAACATATTCAGCTACATCCTGGGTGGCTTATGAGTGTGGTATGTCGTCCGGTGGGGTCTCCCCTCAAGGAACCCTTTGGTAGAGGGAAGGGGTGAGATATACTTAGTTTTGTAGTATGAGTCGACCGACATTACTGCTACTCCCCCCCCCCCCCCCTGTCGCTACAACATGTCCTGGTAACATGTTACTTAGAGTTTTCTCTCATTTCTTATTTGGTCTTTTGAATAACTTATCGAGCCCCAGCCGGTCGCAAAAGGGAAAAGTTAATAATTGTAATTGTAAGTACTTCAAACTTGTTCCCACTCTGGTAGTTTTGCGAGCAAAGTTAAAAACTGTTTATAAACTAGATTAGACCATTTTACAGTTGTGTGCTTAGCAGTTACCTGGTCTATGACTGCAACCGATGCTGGAGGTGACAGCTTGCTTTGATACAAACCTCTGGTCCAACTGGTTAGCATAAGATCAACTTGATTTACACAACAACAACAATAGGATTTTAGTCAAAATTAACTCATGTTCAGACTCGCTGTCATTCAAAGGCCAGGTCACTGAATGCAGACACAAGATCAAAGCGGTTACTCAGGAACTCTCGCATCATGTGGAACTTTTACGCAACTCTTGCTCACCGGATGTATTTTTATTCTACACAAGCAAACTGGATTCCATGGCCTCTTCGCTTGAGATTTTACTTACCCACAGACGTGCCAAAAGAGCCGCTCGCCTCCGCGGTATTCTCAGTTACCACAATTCCACCGATAATAGCCTCAATCAACAGGTCAATAACACTGATGCCAGTAATAACGACATAACATCTAATATTACACATAACTCAACTGCCACACGCAAGCGTTCTCGCCGCAAAACTAAATCTGCCAACATTCAGCTAGATCATTCTTCTGTCATTAATCTTTCCAGTTCCCCTTTATCTACCGACGAGATATCTGTCCTTTCACGTGGACTCACATTCTGTCCCACACCACGACATATCAACTGGCCAGAAGTTTCAGCCGACATTTACGACTTTTCACGACGCATGCGACTAGCCGAGTATTTTTTTTGACGATAACAGCAATACCCCGACAGCCAACGAACACGACACTCCTTTCCACAGCAAAAGTACTTGGAACCCCCCTAACGACAGAGAACGAGCTCTCAACACCTTTCTAGACGCTGTTAAACTTGACATAACCACGGGCAAACCTAAAACTACTCACGATAACCTTACTGCTACAGAACGACATGCCATACGCCAACTTAAACAACGACAAGATATAATTATAAAACCCGCTGACAAAGGTTCCGGTACTGTTGTTATGGACAAAACTTGGTACATCGACGAATGCAACAGACAACTTACTGACACCAAATTCT
>JAHPZR010045010.1:15000-30000 GCA_019787425.1 Platygyra sinensis | reverse complement strand
TTCGAAAAAAATGCTAGCCAGGTGCGCTGTAGTGTGATGTAGCAACATAACAAACTTACAGGAGGTACTCCGCTTTATGCCATACGTTTTATGGAGAGATGTCCTGAAGAGAAGGAACGTACAAAGTGATGGCTCGATTCGTGCAAAGTGATAGCCGTCTAAGAGTTCGGTGATCTGTTCCATAGAGTATTTCAAACCAGATGATCTCGCTCGATGCCTGGATTTTCAGAGAGAGGAAGGGATTTTGCTGACTCAGTGACTTAAGCGAGACGAATTTGGAATAACCGTCCATCGATTCATGAAGCCGTTGTTGCATCTGATCTGAGAAACAACAGCAGTCAGTCGGCACAGCCGACAGATAGTTTTGTATTTGCCCGCTACTAATCTTAAACTCCATTTCTGAAGCCATACAGGTTTAATTCCTGGATATTCAGTAACACACTTTAAGGTAACATCAGCACCAATATCTTCAAGAACAAGATCACTCTTCTTTGAGTCTTGACAACCTTCTAACTCACTCTAATATAATAATAACAACAATAACATTCGCTGATGTTTTGAAGGGAAGCGACGCTACAATTTCCACACTCGCAGGAAAAGAACACAAACATTGTGTCATGGGATAATCATTTTGGTCTACGTTGAACGAGTGAAGTTAAAATAATTTGAGAAAGTTAACGGACTTGACTTTTATTTATACGAAAGTATGTTAATGCGAGATCGAAGAATGCGCGAATTTAGTAAATATACGCACCACACGCTACAGTCTCTTTGACTTCCACATATCATTGCCTTCGGGTCTGTCCATCAGAGCTCGTTCGAGTTCTTTGTCAGCATCCACCTCATTTTGTCTATCTATTCTTCGTTGGCCAGAGAGTTGTCAGCATATAAATCAGCTCGGCCGTCATCATTTAACTATTCACTTTGCTTTGTTTACCAGTGCGAGTCGTCATTCTCTTCAGCGATATAATAAATTTCGGAGTCTTCTGAGTCAAAGCTCATTTCAGAATCCGACGAAGTAGAAGATATTGTTGATAAAAACAGAAATCTGTCGACTGTGGAGCCCCCAGCGAAAAACTTGTGCGGCAAAAAGGCTTCCATGCTCACACAGAGTAAAAGGCCCGACTGGGACAGCCGAAGCTTTCGTTCTCGAAGTGACGTCACGGCTTTACTCTCCCCAGACTTCTTATGTTCGGTCGTGAACCATACGAAACTCGGTTTCAAGGGGGCACAGAAATTCGAGGATTTAACCAAATCGAAAAATTTTTGCGGCTAGTTACTCCACAAAATAAGCTTTATTGTTTTAGCGAAAAAAAGTTTTTGGGGTTAGGTGCACTTTAATTACAAGATTTAAAACCCAAACTTAATTGGCGTGGAAATTACTTCTGTTTGTTGATATGAAAACCTCTTTTCGTTTACTCATTTTCTCTGGAGGTGGTCTTTGTGTCTTCCTTGTTTAATCTGTGCCCCCTTAAACTCCGTGTGTAGAAAGTGCGTGTGTTTTTTCAGTGCACACATGTCACCTCACCAATGTCCGTTTGAACTTTGTAACTAAACAATACACTCATTGTACCGAAAAGGATATCAGATGTAAAGTATGCCATCTGGCCATCTGGTTGTAAATTACTCACGCGGACATATCACGTTCCAGGGTATGCTGCAGCATGTTGTAGACTTTTCTAAGTATAGCAGGGAGAACCTGGGTGGTATAAACGTGCTCCGAGTTTCTGGTGAACTCTCCGAAAGGCCTATAGCAACAAAAAGGCTTCGGAAGCATAATGGGAGTTGTGATAAAGTCAGGCTTGGCTCGGTTCGGATTTGCGTGTACCTACTGTGCTTTTGTGATAGCAGTCACGCTATTTGGGTTGTCATCAGGTAGGGCTCATTTCAAGGTT
This sequence comes from Platygyra sinensis, assembly GCA_019787425.1. Classification (NCBI taxonomy): domain Eukaryota; kingdom Metazoa; phylum Cnidaria; class Anthozoa; order Scleractinia; family Merulinidae; genus Platygyra; species Platygyra sinensis. The sequence goes on along the minus strand of JAHPZR010045010.1, from coordinate 28,105 downwards.
ACTTGGCTATTGCGGTAAAAGTAATTCTTATAATTCGCAATATATTTGTCCATTTAGCCCAAGTTAGCCATTGGACCAAGCAGCCATCAGATCCCTTATTTGGTGTGCTTGGTGAAAACGTATCCCTTGAATGGAACTTCACCCTGACAGGAAACGATAAGATTTTTGATTTCAAATTGGAAAAGTGGAAAGGCTTCAACTTAAAGGATATTGTTACTTACCAGCCTAATGGAGTAGTACGAGTTTCTGCAGAGTTTAAAGGGAAATTTGGCATGGCGACAAATGTAACTCACCCAGCCTTCATACTAATCAATTCCGAGACAATTGATGAAGCTAGATACTGCTGTAAAGTATCTACAAAAGACGGACATGAGGGTAGACGATGCACTAACCTACAAATTTTAGGTAAGCTTTTATAAATGGAAGTGTACACGTACCTACATTCCTTGTAATAAATAGGGTGACATGTTTTCCCACTTCAATTTCTATTTTTTGTTTCCTAGCAACCTAAGTCAGCATTTAGTTAATATCTCCTATCCTTGCTTGAATGTTAGCCTAAAATCGATACTATTGCAGGAAATCACAATGAAAGGGAAAGAGTACACTGCCGGGACTTCTGTCACGGAATCGACAATAAGCGGTTGTGCCTTTATTTCCTTCTCAGTTTGCAACTTCTTACAAACTCTTAGACTATTCGGGAGAACATTCCTAACTGAATCACGAGTCAACCGCGAGCTTGTGTCAAACTCGTATCACGCGCGAGGCAACTTGGACTTACTTTAATGACATTCTTCTTTAACACTGCAATGTAACAGCGGTGTTAAAGAATCAAAAGCAGTTCAGTTGGTGCCAACTTTCGACTTCGTTGAACAGTTCACCGGTCTAGTTGTCAAGCAATTGTACCACAAGCGTGCTTGTATGCACCCCTTATAGGACTGTCATGTGAAAGGAGCGAGACGGTTAGATACCGATCTAGGAACTCAGTGACTGTTGTAATTAACGATATTATCATCGGGATTCTTAGACCTAAGCAGAAATGTTTAAGATATCATGGTGAATTTGGAGATTGTTACAGCAACCACTTTTATCTTTGGCGCTCTGGTAAAAAATGTTGCGTCTATGAGGCGAGGAAATTTATTTTAAGTATGTTGCACCGGCAGAGGTGAATACTGCAACAACAGAGTAACTCAAAGAGTTTGGGAGAACAAATGAAACAAAGATTCGATTCGAAACTGAATGAATGTATTAAAGATTTGGACCAGAAACCACGATCGAAATAGTGTTTTTTCGGCTCATGTTACCACGGCACCTCCCCTCCTGTTTCTATACAAAGCCGACAGAAACACGGAAATGCGGAAAGTTTCTTCTTTTTCTTAAAACAGAAAAGGACCAAAGATATCCTTGCTTCATTAAAGGTGCGAACATGAGCTACGATTCGGTGCGACAGAGCGTAAGCTATATTTTTCATCGTTGGAGGACTTCTTCAAAGTCTTTAAATTCTCTCCACTAGTCAATTTTTAAACTTTCTGAAGATCTGTAATTACTATGATTGAAAGCTTTTAGTTAGAGCTAGAGTTTCCAGAGCCACGTTTTCTCTCGTTGTGAGGGATCGGAGAGGAAGGTCTCTGGCTTGGTTTTTCTTTTGTTCTCTGGTCTTTTTTGTTTTTTGCGTGTGTGCTCCCTATTCATCATGGAGCGTCGTCATAGGTTAGAGGTTGGCTCATCCTACCGCTTAGGTCGCCTTCAACGTTTTACACTGTGCTGTGATTAGATTATTAAATATATGTTCTTACGAAAAGTGGAAACCATAGGACACCATAGGTTAGAAAACATAGTGTTTACATAATTGTGAGCTTTTTCTATTCCGTATGGATGTTGCAGTTAATTTTTGGTTTCAGTTAATTTTATATCTAACTAGTCATTTTTTTTCTAACTAGATGATTTTATTTTTAACTAGTTAGTTTTTTTTCTAACTAGGTGATTTCATTTTCATATTTTTCCAACTGAGTTGAAATTTTCAAGCCAGGTTAACTTTGTTAAAGGGGGTGAGTCTGGGACCAATAACTTATTAGACCAACAAATAAGAAAAAATTTGCAACGATTGCTTGTGTGGCGTAGTGGAGATGATGATGGATTTCAAAGTCAGTGGTCTGGAGTTCAAGTCCAGTTGAGTGGAAAATAACAATAAAAAACTGGGGGAGGTTACGTCTAAGGATAGGGTTACGATTAGGGTTAGGGGGTTCAATAGGGTCAGGGATAGGGATAGGGTTAGGACTGGTAGAGAGCATGTTATTCTTATTGAGAACCTCCCCCCTTCACCCAACGGAAGAGTGGAAAAATCACCTAGTTAGAAAAAATCAACCAGTAAAGTTATAAAATCAATTGAGACTAAAGATTAACTGCAACAGATATATGGATTTGCTTCTTATTAAAATCTTATAGTCCGTCCAAACATCACTGAAATCTCAAGAAATCAAGCACTGAATGAGAGTAATGACGTTACACTTTCCTGTAACGCAACTGGCAAACCTCCTCCAAATGTCATGTGGTCAAGACCAGGAAACAAAGACAAGACATATCCAGGTTCTGTTCTTCAACTGAAAAACATAAGCAGGGAACAAAATGGAGAGTATTGGTGCACAGCGACTAACAGAGTTGGCAACGCTACAGCTTCTGTCAGGGTGGCTGTTAATTGTAAGTATGAAATAAATTAGGTAAAGGTTGTCTTCGCAGTTACAAAGCAACTCTAAAACAATGGAAGCCTACAACAAACACTGATGTTTCAAAGAGGTTGAATGGGCTGTCTTATCAGTTGAGTCATAACCCAGTGAGAAGCCCATTTGAGTTCATGAGATCGATGCGAGAGTCCTGGTTGCGTGATGGTTTGGACATTAAATCCTCGATAAACAGGTTTGTGTTGAAAGTCAAACAGAACACTTAGCTATAGTTATCATGGACACAAATGGATAAAACACGATCTTGGACGTCTCCCTCTTGAAAAGGAGTCTTAACTCAAACATTTCCTCCGAAATTGGTGCATTGTAGGGTCTCGGGCTATAAAGTACAAGAAAGCGGGAAACGATCTACATAAGGCGAGGATGGCAGAAAACCATCTGTGCTTGAAATATCGTATTTTTTTCCGAATTGAAATGAAAATATCTCAATCGCTTTCTAGAGATCTAGATACACTACAGAGATAAGCTACTATTTAATTAACCTTGCAGTATCGTTACCTCTGTCTAATAGTGCTTTTATATGTTCTGAAAACGTTTCAGATGCACCCTCAATCACTCCAAATTCAACGTCATATAACTTTACTGAAGGAAATGACATCGAGCTTCGTTGCGTTACTGATGGAAGACCTCAACCTACAGTAACCTGGACAAAGATTGGCGAATCCAGCAGTACAGAATATTCAGATACGCAAACGCTTATCATCACCAACGCTAATAGAACTGAGGCCGGTACTTACAAGTGTACCGCAACCAATGGCATCGGCGATAGTGCATCCGCCGCCATGCATGTTAACATTTTCTGTAAGTATTTGATTGATTTTTTGAGGAATTTAAACGACATAAATACAGAGATTGAAACTAATTTAACTTATACAAATCCAACTACCCGTCAATCCTAATATTCTCCCAGGCAGCCTATCTACCTGTTTGTCTGTCCTTGTGCCTGTTTGTCTGTCTGACTGCAAGCCTACCTATGTAAATTCTGCTCCGGCTTGAGTTCACATTATTTCAAACTTTCGCCGTATTTATAAAAGGGCATGTAAGTTTCCACTGTCTGTGATTGATAGAATTACGTGGTCAAGTTGCTCAAATAATTATTGATGCTAGCATGACATTCCTTATTTTGAAGATGCAACGATATGCATTCAGACGACGCCACAAAATTCCCTGCCGTATGCACCCTTCACATGCACCTGCTTACCTTTCTCAATACGACTGAAATTTGAGCCAGTGTCACCTAACCATGCTTACTTCTTAAATTTGTTCTATATTCAAACCAATTGTTCAAAATATACTTACAGCAATCTGCTCCACAACTTTGCAGTTCCCCCAAGTATACATGGAGGACCATCTAAGAAAACGGTGAACGAATCTAGTAACCTGAAACTGTCCTGTAATGCCACTGGAAATCCTTCCCCAAATATCACATGGTTTATAGTAACGGATCCTTCCGTGACTCTGGCGTCTGGTGAAGTTCTTCAAGTAAAAAATGTCAGTAAAAATGATTCTGGAGTTTATCAATGCATGGCCAGTAATGGCATTGGAAGAGATGCACTCTTCTCGTGGATTGTAGCAGTAAATTGTAAGTCAATTAACTCTAACGCAATGTTTTTTTCAAAGGTAATAAGACTAAAGAATAAAACGATGAAGATGATTTTATTCAGTGCCGAGTTTGCCATTTAGTCAAATTTCCACCTTTCACTAAAATATAAAAGTCTCAAGAAAAAGAGAGCAAACTTCTCGTAAAGGAATAAATAACGCGGAAGCAAAAACTGTTATTATTTACAGAATGAAACCAAAAAAAGGTCGATAATTTAGATAACACTTTATTAAAAGTTTAACCAAATAATCTTTAAGTTTGATTTACGTTATTCTGCGACAGACAAACCCCGAGGGACTCGACTGACGTCAGACGCCCAAAATGACACTGTAAAAGAAAACTCCCAAGTAACATTCTACTGCACTGCTGAGAGTGTACCACCCCCAGAGCTTGAGTTGCGTTTTGACGATTCACCATTGGGTTTCTTCAACAATGACAGGCTTACACTTAAGCGCATCAACGCCTCTAATCAAGGAACTTATGGATGTATTCCACGCAACATTCTAGGGACTGGCCCGAAAGCAGCTCTCCACCTAACTGTACTAGGTAAGAGCTTTGCCCATAATTACTGAACTTATTGTAGTGAGCCCGACAAAAACTGCATCTCCTGGTTAGACTGGTGTCACATGTTTCATGTTCGTGGATTTGGATATTACTATTATCAAACTTCAAATCATTGATTCCGTTTATACATAAGAATAATATGCCCACACCTTTAATTTTGAAAATCAACTTTTATAATTTGTCATGCTATACATTCCTTCAGTAGTAGGTAACGCGGAATTAATGGGATGTAACATATTTTACACGAGAGACCGTGTTTGACCACATTTCCTAATACCGATAATATGTACAATATTTCCTAATACCCATATTATGTATAATATTTCCACATTTCCTAATACCGATAATATGTATAATACTCCGCGTGGCGGAGTATTTTTGACGAACTTCGAAGTGTTTGGAGACGTAGTAAACATTGTCTTGATTGTCAATCTAAACTAAAACCAAGGAAAAATAGGAAAAGCAAAATCTTAAAAATCCATGTTATTAGATCATATTCGTAATTTCGGTACATTGGACTGGAACTAGCTTGCATTGGAGGCTCACGCGAGGGAATATCATTAAAAAGAGATTAATGTCCAATATCGGGATTACGAATATGGTTCCATTAAGAACAGATATCCAAACACCAACACGGACATTGGTTGTTTCCATTTACTAGGAAAAACTTTCCATTCAAAAATTCTGTTTGGGAATTTTGGTCTACCTTTCAAGAAATCCGGTTTTCCGGAGAAATCAAATCAAAGATCGATGTATGCTGTAAACCAGTACTTGGTATCAGCTGAAATATGGCCGCCATTTTGCGCGACGTTAACAGTTTTGCGCGACCATTCTTTGCGAGCTCCATAAGGAGCAATTATGACAGGAACATGTTTTATTTCTTTGTAGTTCCTCCAAGCATTGACAAAGGACCAACTAATAAAACATTGAATGAATCCAGTGACCTGGAACTGTTCTGTAATGCCACTGGAAATCCTCCACCAAATATCACGTGGTCCAAAGTAGCGGTTCCTTCAGTTCAACTCTTAGCTTATGAAGTGTTAACAGTGAAGAATATCAACAGAACCGTTTCTGGGGTTTATCAATGTAAAGCCAGTAATGGAATTGGGAGTGATGCATTCGCTACATCAGTTGTGACAGTGCGCTGTGAGTTGAAATAATTCAATGATTTTATCTTGACAGCAGACATCGCTATTTACATTACAATACCTCAGTTAGAAGCTATAAGTTGCCTGTTTCTTCAGTTTTTAAAAAATAGCATTTAGTCTGGGAACTAGAGCGATTATTATTTCCTCAAAGCGTTAAACATCTAAAACAAATTCTTGTCAACAGACAAACCTGAAGGAACTCGACTGACATCAGACGCGCGAAATGATGCTGTAATTGAGAACTTCCAAGTAACATTCCATTGTATCGCTGATAGTGTACCTCCTCCGGAGCTTGAACTGCTGTTTGATGATTCATCACTGGGGTGCTTTATTAATAACAAGTTTGCCCTTGCAAACGTAAGCGCCTCTGATCAAGGAACTTATAAATGTGTTCCACGCAATATTCTGGGTACTGGCCTAGCAGCAACTCTAAATCTGACAGTCATTGGTAAGTGTGGAGACGAACTTTATTGGAATATAAGGAATGCGTCTCGAGATCATATGTGTTCTATAAATGACACTATTAGCCTAATCATGTAATTTTTTGTTAGATTAAATTGGTCTCGGAAATGTGAGTGAATGTCCCGGAATCTAAAACTGTCTTTTTGCAGCTTTGATTTTTGTCTCAAATGATTTCGAGAAACTATGAATAAGAGTTACCTCGACCTAAAATTTGTTAATTGTCACATGGCACTAACTATATATGAGCGATTAGTTAAAAAGATATTTGAGTTATCTCCAGTACCAAGCCATTCGAAGTTACGGAAATCCTCGGAGGCCCACTTACAAATACTGTTAACATAAACAGCTGATATGAAGATATGATTGATCTTCGCAGTTATACACAAAACGTAAGGGACTGGTCAAAAAGTATGGGGGGGGGGGGGGGGCGGAGCAGAGAGGGGGTGGGTCATCAGTTTTTGAGTCCTTAGAAAGGGGTGGGTCATTCGATTTTCAGCGACACGTCGGGAATGGGTCATTCTTATTTAAAACAGGAATAGGCACTTACTTAAAGGTGCTGCTTTTTTAAGAATGGAAAGCTTGATTCTGCTGTAAAAGTTGGCCACACATTTATCTTGAAGCGTTGCAGCGTTACCAATGTGTAATTTAGTTTCTTACGTTTTAAAATTACATCTAACCGGAATTAAAATGATATAAAACCCCCCTTTTGTGTCTTTTTGTATGATCTAAAAAAGTATAACTATATTATTCCTTCTGGCTCTTCAGCTTCATCAATGCTCCCATCTCCGCTCTCTTAATCACTGCTACTTTGATCACCCGTGCTCTCTCTCCCTTCCCACTCTCTTCTTTGTTCTTTGTTGCTCTCTTCCTCGTTGCTCTCTTCATCTTCACTGACACTGGCATCCTTCTCGTTTTCAGTGGCCTCGGCTACTGCTCTCTTGACGGTCGGCCTCAGGTTTTTAAGAAACGTTCTTCTGATGTTTTCAGTCAACTTCTCGCAAACGAGCATGTATTTTATCCACTTGACTTCGCGAAGGGTGAGAGCCTGTACCTTACTCAGATTGAGCTCGTCAATGACACCACTATTTTTATAGGAAGAAGAACTGCTTGCAAAGATTTTGTCGATGTTTGCTTCCCTTCTTTTGATTTTTCTGGTCCTCTCCTCCGTTCTCCCTTTCTTCACCCGCCAGCTACTGGTTTTCAAGTTTGCTCGGGAAGTGAATTCGTACAACTGTTTGTGCTTCTTCAACAGCTCTTCCAACTTTTCCTTAATTTCATTCATTCTCGGCAAGTGTTCCAAAACATTTTTATGGAACTGGTGATCACGTTCATTCCCTGCCTTCAATTTGCGTGTGGTCTTTGAAAACAGTAAGGCATCCTCCTTTGCAATCCCTTGACGAACTCTGTTTGCGCCTAGTAGTATTTCGACCACTGTTTTAATATTATTTCTCAACACATTGGCATCTTTCGGCTTCAATTTGTAGTTGCTATCAAAAACTTTTCCGGCAGATGCAGGATTTTTTTCGTTGCAAACATTCTCCAGCGTTTTGAGACACCCGTAACAAATTCTTCCGTATTTCGTTCTGCCTCCTTCCTTCAGAATGAAACTTCTTGACAACTTCATAGCCAATGTTTGCTTGCATCGCGAACGTGAGTGGGGGTGGTGGGGGGGGGGGGGGGGGTTGGGTCATGTAATTTTCTACCCTCATTAAAGGCTGGGTCAATTAGTTTTGGGCCAAAAGGAAGGGGTGGTTCATGTGGTTTTTATCCACCGCATTTCCAAATGCTCCAGCCCACCCCTCCCTCCCTATACTTTTTGACCAGTTCCTAAGCAGTTGTGAAATTAAAGCTTAAAAAAGTTCAGGCCTGAACGGAATTCGAACTCATTACCTCTGCGATACTGGTGCAGTGCTCTACCAACTTAGCTATCAAGCCAACTGGGAACTGGGCACTTTGTAAGCTGGTAACAGACTCATATTTCATTTTCAATTCATCTATTACGCATAATTATTGCAAGGAAAGTTCGGCTGAATATTTGATAGGTCTAATCATATTATCTATATGTTTCAGTTTCACCATCAATAGACTACATTTCCCAGAATACCACAGTCAACGAGACCGAAGACGTCATTCTGTTCTGTAATTCAACGGGAAATCCGAGTCCGAACATCACGTGGAAATTTCTGGATAATTCTACGAAAGTAACATTTGGAGAACATCTTTCGTTGCAGCGTGTCAATAGAAGTCAAGCTGGAACATATCGGTGTACTGCAAACAATGGTGGTCCCAGTCACGCATGGGCTGAAGTGCACGTTCAAGTAAATTGTAAGTCAGTTAAAATCCCTGGTGTGGCGTTTAATGTGATTTAAGGGTGACTAATGTAAAGCGGATTGTAAAAGGATGCAGTAAATCCAGGTGATTTTGTACAGACACACAGGTTTAGTGAAGCCATAAAAGTCAAAAAGATGAAATCCAAATTAAGAAAAACCCGGTACGTTACAGATATTTTATCTACAGATATTTTATTTTATACTTTATACTCACAATTCTTTGTAAACGGCTTTTTATTTTCAGAATTAATTTTATTCACATTTCACATAAACTGTCATCCAGCAATAGCTGTCCTTAACTGCAAGAATATACCTGTTACTATCCCCATGAGTAGTCCTAATGGCCACAGGTTACCTTACAACTATAAAGTGAAAGTACATGGATGGTGACAGTTATGCCAAGCCAGATCAGGCATAGGATAGGATCTTCCTTTCCATTGCGAAAATTATTTTCCGTAATATGTATTTTTTTATTGTCTTTCTCTTCAGATAAACCAGAAATGAGAGATGGCCCGTCAGTCATTAAGTCCTGGATAAACCATGAGACCGAGGTGACATGTGAGGCAGAGGGGTTTCCGGCTCCTGAAATTGTCTGGAGTCGCAAAGGCACTGTGACGACTTCTATAACACTTAATTCTTGCGTCAGCATTCTTAAGTTTACACCTGAAGAAAAGGATGAGTTTGGTATTTTACTTTGCTCTGCAAAGAACCTGCTCGGCACAGGAAAGAAAAACATAACTGTTAAACAACTTGGTAAGAAAGCATTTCGCTGTTTTACATGGCAGGTTGTTTCTGATCAAAGAGAGGGAGGCGTAGGTCATGTTCGAACTGCAGAGGGCTTGGTCAATATTCAAGTTAACGACAAAATTAAACAAAAACTGAACTAGAGTAACTTTTTTATGTTTTGGGCTTTTTTCCTTCTATCAGTTTAAATACAAAGGAAACCAGAACTTAATTTCTTCTTGTTTGTACTGATTGACTTTTGATTATATAAATAAAGACAAGATCGAGGTGCCTTGATCTTCTTTTGTATAATTTTAATTCTTCTTAGAAATTCGCTACTATGGACAAGTAGTAAATGGTCCCCACTACAGTATGTTTTCTTTTTCTAATTGAGAAAGACACTAAACATTATCGGATCACAATGGATTGTTTATCTTTCCATGTCTTATTAGTTGTTCCTGCACCGCCAAGAATCTTGCGAATAGACTCAGGAGTGGATAACATGGAAATACACTGGGAGGTTTCCGCTGTTGACCCTGATAGTCCTGTTTTGAACTACCTGGTACAAGTGACAGAAAAAGATGGATCACATCAGTGGATGAATTGTGCACGTATTACTCCTCAAAAAAGCAGTGGCTCCATGTTGTGTGTGATGAACGAATTAAAAAGCGGCACGGAATACATTGTGCGAATTGCCGCCAGGAATATAGTGGGGTACAGTGCGTTCACTGTAAAACAGAGCTCAACTAAACCAGAGACAGGTAATAATCGATCTATTTACTTACCGCTGAAGATAAGTTCTGCTCAGATTGTCGACATCTTCAGCTTCCAGCAATAGCTCTTTTCAGAATTATACTCACCCGGACGATTACACTATACAAACTAATCGATCTCTATTTAAACGATCATTGTTGTTTTGGATGATCCAGATTGTCAAGGCATAGTTAGTCTTTCAAAGGTTTATATCAGTCCTATTCTTTATCGGTGAAAATTGAGATTTTACTTTCTTCTTGAATGTGAAACATTCAGAGGAATAACTCTGGTTAAGGAAAACTTGACCCCATTTAATCCTAGTCTAAATATCTTCCAGCAACCGCGCACAGATATCCGGCGCAAATGAGACTTAATTTACAACCGACAATACATTTTTTCACAGAAAAGAAGGATGAACAGAAAGGTTTACCAAAAAGCGCGATTTATGGAATAATTGCTGGAGCGATTTGTTTTCTGGCACTGATAATTGTCATTGCTGCTATAGTTTGCGCTAGGAAAAGACGATCGCGTTCCCAAGGTATGTTTACGAGTGGTTTATCCAGTGGCGGATCTAGGGGCCTTCCTTATTTTGAGTAGAAAAGAGAAGAAATCACAGAACGAAGAAAGGTCGACAAGGCAAGCAAAACAAAACCTCTCCGCCCTCCCCCCGTGCTACCTCAAGGACTGGATCCGCCACTGTTGTCATATAACAAACCCATAGACTATCTGCATGAAGGCAGCGCAAAAAAATAGACGTGAGGCATCCTTGTTTACTCTTATGAGTACTAGCAGGATATGTAACAGGACAGTTCTGGGTTGAACTCTGCCTATAAGCTGTTTAGAATCTAGCTTCGGCCGGTTACAAGATAGTTAATAGAACCGTCTAATAAAGTTTTTGCTTTGAAACAACCTGGTGAGGAACGATTAGGATTGCACGAGGACATACTAAGAAAATATGTACGAGGTTGAAGCCGTTGTGACAGACCCATCAAAACTATCATAATGGGTAGTTACCAAATATTTTTCAACAGAAAAGAACATCTGAGTGAGAATCACTGCGTTTACAATTTAAAATGGTGCAAACAAAGCAATATTTTTCTTTCTATTATTTCAGGCATTAACAAGGAGATCATGCCGAGTGAAAGGTGCGTGAAGATTCTCTTTCTTCTAAGCTAGTAACAATACAATTCTTTAACTCTAAAGAAAAACAAATACAGTTGCAATGTTTGACTTTGCGGAACTTGCTTGTCCAAAATTCAATTCATGGTATCCTCATTAGAAGAAGGTTAAGTGAAGAACCCTGGTTAACGTTTCCAGCGGGTAAAAAGACCGGTTATCTCTATGGATCGGGAAAGAGGGGTTTTTATTCTGATCAGCTTTGAAAGACAATCAATTGCACTCTTCAGTTTGGAAAGTAAGTTAGCATCCAGTGGCGGATCCAGGCCTTGAGCTAAAGAGGGGAGGAGGGGTAGGGGTGGCTGCTTTGTTTTGCGCATGCTTGCCCGGCCGGCTTTTCTTCCTTCTATAATTTTTCTTTTTTCACCCAAAATAAGGGGGTCCCCCGGCCCCTTCCCTAGATCCGCCACTGCCATCTCTTTAAGAAGAGCGTCAGACAGAATGACAGGCAAAATTATGTGAAGAGTTCTCTTGCATTCTTATTAGAGACTGAATGTTCAACTTCTTTTCCTATAGCTCCAAGAAAGTAACTATTACCAACTATGATAACCCAGCAATGGAGCCGGTGAAGACAGAGGACCCCAAGGTAAGTGTCAATTGCTAGGTACAAGTTGACGTATTTTTTAAATCGTATTAGCGATAAAATTCTCGAGTGTGTTTTGCTCTCCGCGCACCTGTTTGTTTGTTACGTAATAGCTACCACGTGGATGTCAAAGATCAGGAGCAACTTTTGTGGTTGAGCATCTGTAATCGACCATCTACTCTAGCGCTCATAAATGGCTTTCTTTTTTGTTTAGCTTTGTTTCCCCACTGTTTATTAAACTTGTGGAAAATACCCCTGGGTTTCTCGCTCAAAAGAAGTTCCTAAAGATTTCTTATTCTCGATATATATTATTGGTGCAATTAATTAGCAATTGGCTCAGTCTCTTGTTGTACATTTCAGGATAACCGTGCTCGTAATTTCAAATCGACATCTGGGTACGCACCCGTCAGATTTTGAAATTACTCGCCTGATTGCTCCCTGACTGGTAATCAGCTTGTTCCAGTTACTATTGCTAATTAAGTCCAGTTTTATAGGAGTATCTTGCACACGCAGCGTCATTTAGACCGTCATTTGACTAACAATGCATTTCTATTGCTTTGGTGTAAATGAACTAGATAGTTTCAATTTCCAAGTTGCTCATTTATCTGTACCCATATCTATCTAAGCAACTAAGTGGAAAAAGGAGCCATGAAAAAAATGTGATGGGCCAAAAACAGGGCAAGAAGTCACTTATTCTCTAGCCCTTATGCGATCGAAACCAAAACACCACACAATGAAATTACCTTACACTTAACCGCCATCCTTTGTTTCACCGGCCTAAGAACCCTCAAGAGAAAAAGACTGAAGATGACGTTTGATGCCTTACTGAGATGATCCGGAAATTAAAGTTCACTAGATTTTCTCATTCATTTCTCACTGAGTGATATTTTGTATTTTTTTTTGTATATATAGCGAGAATTCTAGGCAATAAACCTTGGAAATAGAATTCTATATGTGCTATATTTTCACCTGTGAAAAAAGCGATACGTCCAATAAGGTTTGCATATAGCGTTCTTCACATGTGAAAAATA
>JAHPZR010045010.1:7500-12500 GCA_019787425.1 Platygyra sinensis | reverse complement strand
TCGCTGCGCTCACTGGTTCGTTTTGCAAAGTCTTGCAACTTGTGAATAAAAATCCGTACGTCGCACTTTCTATGAAGTAATCTATTTTTATCATTTATTTCACAGGAAGAATTGTAAAGCGAATGACGGTCGGTTCAGAACTGGAGTGTGTTCTATTCCCAATGGATCAGTCAACAGCGGCTAGTTTTATATCCATCGAGCGTACTAAGTGTGTGGAAGTTACATACACTTACGTAGAACTTAATCCACTGGTTGCAACTATGTTGACAACTTTCTAAAGGAACTGAGCCGTAGAGCTAGAGTTGGGCCCCGCCACCTTTTTTGTTGTTTTCTTGTCAGCTTGTAGAACGTAACACGGACGTTTGTAGGTCTTTGTACCCCGCTTGATAGGACAAAAAATCAAAACTTTAAAGTGGGGCCATCAAGTAACTCTCTTAGGTCATTTTGAGACTGTATTATACTGTCAATCGCAAATAATGCGGTCCACTGGTAAACTTTTGACAAAGTTTGAGTACATTTTGTAAAAACTCTAACAAGTACATTATTCGATTACTGTGTGTCGAATAAAACAAGTTGGCGAACTTGATATTGCCGGGATATTGACTTTTGTTTGTCAGTCTTCTTTCATTTAGATTCTTATGCATGCAACCATCTCCTTGTACTGTCCTGTAACTATGTGGCATCTTGTAGACTAAACAACCAGTGAATGCTCATTCCAATGAATGCAATGTACGTAACAGTCTGTAACAGACATTTGTTTGTACCTTATTAGCTAGTTTCAAAGCAAAATTTCTACGCCAAATTCCCAACTTCATTAACCTTAAGGCATCGATTCAAAGGTTTTCAGAGTGATCGAAATCTACCGCTTTGTTGTCAGTGTTAACTGCCTTGTCATCATCCAAAAAGCCCTTAACGTTTTCCAGCACTAAAGGGTCACCTTTCAGAAGTGTAGCAGCTATCAAGCTTGTAAGTCTATTTGATGTCATAGTGTAGCAGCTGTTATTGTTTCGGGGCTAGGGGGCATTGTTTCTGTTGTTTGTTATATTGTTCTGTCAAGGATTATTTAACCATTCATGTGAGACGTGACAAGAGCTGCTAGCCGACCCTCACCTTTCAGACAGACCTTTCCCGTTGGAGCAAGAACTATTCAATCATCTGTTTGCGAACCATTTCACAATAATCGTAAAATTGCCTCGGGGAAAGATTGACGCTCGATCAATCGCTTTGAGGGAAAGGTGAGCAAAGTTTATCTCTATATTAACAAAATGTGCCCGTGAGGACCAATGTTTAGGCGCAGTCAGCGAGGAAACTTTTTCATAAAAAAAATACTGAAAAGATGGCTCGGGGAAAGAGAACCGTTAGGATAAAGTTTCTGCAAGCGACAACAAATTGAGTTCAGTTCAAAATACCTAGAGAAACATGTATACTGAAATGGAGAGAGGCAGCCATCATTAATTAACAGCTTCGTGCTCTCGTTAAAGTGTGACTTTTTTAAACTTTATTTCGAACAAGCTCGTTACACGTTTTCTTCAAAATATTTTACTGTAATAGGTAACGATAAGGGGTGAAATACTCACAGCCTGAATGTTTAGGAAGGGATCAGTGTGCTTATTTTCACTTGAAATTGCTTACAACTCCCCGCAAGCAAAATTGACATTTCTCACACCTTCAAGCCAAGTGGTAATATTTTGCCGCATTGACTCTGAGCTACAGGGCTCCTCTGATCAGAGGTATAGGTAATCACGTCTAACGCATGCGCATTGACTCAGTTTGAAAGAAAAAAAGGAAAACACAGACAGTCTCGAAAGTCTACGCCTACAGCGCAGTAAGTAGTCTTTATTAAGGTGGTCGATTACACTTAGCTCATTACAATCAAAAGCGGGTAACTAGGATTAGTAAAGAAACCAAATTAAACATAGTGATATTATGTTGAGAGGTTTGTTGAAGCAGTAGAAATGACGGATCTGTATTATCTGAAGAATGTAAAATACTCCCAGTTCACTAGTTGGTACGGTATTGGCGCCAATCAGGAGCCATAATCAGGGACGGAGACCGTAAGCGCGCGTCATTTCTGGTATTGGGGTTGGCGCCATGATATGGGACAATTTTTCTATTTTTAGAACAAATTGCGCCATCGCCTGCGGCACACTCGCGTACATTGCTGCGAGGATTTTCGCGGATGTCGCGCAGGGGAAATGGCGTCTGAAATCGTTTATGCTTTAAATTTGGCCCAGAACTCAACGCCTTTATGGCTGTTGGAATTTTGCTTAAGTATTTTCGCCGTAAGTTGCTCCAGTTTGAGTGAAGACAGTGCCGAATTTAGGTATGTCCCGCTTTATATCGCTGACCAAGTTGAGTTCCGCTGCTCCTTCACATTACTCCACTCTAAATTTCACATATGAAGAAGATTAACAGCTTTTTTGCAACACAGAAAAAAAAAACTAGTTGGATATGTTTGGATATGGCAGCGTTAAGGTCCAATAAGTGATAATAGGTTTATGTCCGTAGATGCTGCTTAGTTTTGTTTGTGTAAAAATCTAATAAATTTTCTGTTGTCGATGAATGAGAGCGCCCGCCGATGCGTGTTTTGCACAGCTAGTAAAACATGACAAATTGGACTTCGTACTTTGGTGTGAAAAACGTACATCGAACTCATATAACATCTCTAATTTTTGAATATGTTTAAGGTTGACTAATGTTTGAGAACATATTAAAAGCTTAGCTGAAAATATGTGAATACAGTAGAAATAATCAGAAAAGTTACGATGACGCTTTTAATGAACTCGAATAAAGATTTCAATTGAATCAAAACTCCCTGTCTATTTTTTTTTCGCAGTGTAAAGTTTCACTATGTGAAAGAAACACACATGATATTAGTAGCCTTTTGGTGAACGTTGGTAAAATTTGTTGTAGTATCTCAGCACAAAAGACAACGAAACAAATCTTTTTCCCGATTTGTTCACAATCTGAAAACACCGACTCGGACTTGAAAGTGCACGCGCTGCACTATGCAAGTGAACTAAACTTACTCGTACGCGTCAGACTTGCCTTCAAAAACTTTTGCAAACTCGCCAAACGAGCAGAAACAACAAGAAATTATCAAACGTGGGTTTTGGTTATGATAAAGCATTGTTTGGCAAACTCACAAATTAACTCGATACCGGAGTAAACAGTTTCCTTACAGAACTTTTCTCTACAAAACGAACACAAAAGTTTACGGGAATAACTAGTCGGCGAACGGATTTTATTCATTTACAGCGCGAAATTAAAGAAATTCTCGACCCTGAAAAACACACCTTTTCCATTAAATCAGAGCATAAAAGTCCATAGAAGAGCCCTGGTTCTTCTCTGCCTTATTCCCTGTCATCGCTGTTAAAAATCGGAAGGAGAATCTCGAAACTCTCACCATTTCATCACACAACGTGACAACATCCACGCGAGAGCTCAAGACACGTGCGTGGATCAGCGCGGATATATGACGTCAGGATGGCGCAATTTGTTCTAAAAATAGAAAAATTGTCCCATATCATGGGTCCGCGCGCATCTCAAGACTTACGGTCTCCGTCCCTGATTATGGCTCCTGCGCCAATCTGTTGTTCATAAGTTGCATAATTCCAGTCTCGCATCTTCAACACAGCGAGTTTCAGTAATTTGTGTCCCGTGACAGAAAAAGCTCAATGCAAACTACTTTATTATTTCTTGATTCATCTTTAAATTTCTGTTCGTAAATTTATTTCAGTTCAATTCCATAATCATCGAATGGAGCACAAATCTCGGATGAATCATGTCAGGCATATTTCCAACGTCTTGGATATATTCCAATTTCCAATTAAAAATATCTTGTTTTAGTATATCACACTCAGTGATCTTGGTGTTTTAAGCAAGCTGATTGGTTCGCTATCTCTGGCTAATGAGCATTAACTATATACCACACAGGTAAATAGTACTTTTCGCGCGCGCTGATTGGCTAGCTCGGAGGTGATTAGCCAAGTACTATTCACCTCCGAGCAGCCAAACAAAAGCAAAATGGCACGTTTTCCACGCATGAATTGAGAGGTCAATTAAATCGATTTTTAATGGTTTCCTTCTGAAAATGTTGTTGAGATCACTTCCTGTGTATATACTAAAACAATTATTCTTCTTAATCTCGGTGAATAGTGGCAGAATATTTACCTCGATTTCAAAGAATAGTTGTTAAATGTGAAGAATGACAACTCTTCCTAAACACAACGATATTGAGTAGACTCAGAAGCAGGATAATAAAACTCCACTATGTAAGTACATGTCTTTGATGTATTCTTACTTTTTCCCGCGTCGCACGAGCTCATCTGCGAAGAATTTGACAAAGTTTATATTTTATTCGGTTAGAGAGGCTAAGTCAAGGTATTTTAGGTCAATCTGCAGTGTATTTTTAATGATTATTGCGTTTAAACCTCAACAGTTTTTCATTGGCAAAATCACTGCTACTGAGCATTGCAAATTCATACAAATTGATAAAAACTTGGAAAGTGTCAGTCGACTTTTTCTAGGTTACTCGATTGCCATCCGTGTTTTAAAATCCTCTCCGATTTTTCTCAATCCTTGCCACTTTATTGGCTTTTCTGTGTTTCTTTGTAATTCTCCTCCCGTTTTTACCCGTTAATTGTGATATTTCAGTTGATTATTTGACCAGTCGGTCAGAGCTGAAATGGCCTAAAATTATGCGACTTCACCGGGCCTTTCAACCCAAAAAGATAATCGACAAACAATCTTTACAAACACTGCTTAACTCTTATGGCTGACAAGAAAATCAAAATTAATTTGTGATAGAGCTTTTTCTTTCCTCATAAACCTCACTTGTAACAGAATTCATGAGTGAAACAATGCAATCCATAGGAAAAATTATTAAAACATTTTTCAGAGTAACTGCGCTCAGGGCGACAGGTGAGAAAATACGACATTTGGACTGCGAGTACTCGGAGTTGGTCTTTCGTGTTTTCAATACTTACATCTGTTCGCAA